>JADFUC010001529.1:0-40960 GCA_019722365.1 Lithospermum erythrorhizon
TATTACGTATTGCTTCCAAATAATACACACACGAGAATCCACCTCCAACAATCGACGGGGCCCACCACCATCCTCCCGACCGAGGCTACACTCCCTCAACGCGCATATCACACCAAACCTCCCGAATCCACCTGGCTACCACACAATATGCACACCACACCAAACCTCCCTTGGCCGGGGTCACCACTGGGCCTCAAGAATAACACATAAAGCACCGCTATTATCCGCACACCACACACACACAAAGACATGCTCACACATAAGACATACCACACACACACAATTTCATAACATGAATTATATCCAAAACTATCTCTCATATCGTAACTCATAATCTCACCTTATGTCATAACATACTTCATAATCATAGTTATCTCATAATGTCAATCAAATCTTGCTTATTTCATACTATGCATCATAAATCACAATTTCACCTAATATCGAATATATTAATAACACATATCGAATAGTCCCAAGATATCACATGTAATATATACAACATAATATATACGTGTCCTCATCGGAGATTCAGACTCACCCTCGAGCCCAAAAAGAGTAAATCTATATCTCTACGCAGCCTCCCCGCGCTGCATCCAGCTCAACTCCTATTTAAGAAAAATTATACATTATAACACATTCCTCGCACAATCTCACTTAACGCCTATATAAACCCCGCCTCACGATTCAAATTTACAACTCTTAGCAATCATCCTATTCCCAAGATCGTATACACTCTAACATTCCAACGTAGAACAACCATTATTCCACCGCCAACTCGAAAATCTCAATATTCGCTAATACCTTATTACCCCTTAAATAATAACATCTTAAGCACATTCTAATCAATCTAGAAATAAATTAACAACTAATTAACCCATTAAATACAACCCTCCAATTCAAGCACTAATTACTATACGAATTTCCAAACTTCCTAACCAAATCTCTACCTATCCATATCCAAACCAACAATTCTATACCTAATTCAACTATATTAAAGTCCTCTAACCTCATATTACCATTTAAAGTCAATTTAAGAAAAGTCAATAAAAGTCAACAACATACAACTTACACCACTTTCTAACCTCTTAATAACTACTCAAAATCACCTTCCTAATTCCCTCAACGATACTCTAGATATCATTTCCTCATACCATAATACACCGAGATCTAAAAGTCAACAAAATCAAGAAAAAGTCAACTCTTTAAAACTCAAGAAATATCCCAAAAGATTCAATCTTTCTTACCTAGATGCGATGAGGACACGAGGGAGAAGAAATCCACCAAATTGGACTGAAGTTTGCTTGACAATCATTTAAAACGGAAGAAAATTTCAAGGGAAACGAAGAGGACAATCGCCACAGGGGAAGAAAGAGAAGATTTTGTGTGTTTGGAAAATGACGGCATGATAAGGACGCGAGATTTTTAAAATTACTTAAGCGCCCCGCTTTGTCTTGCTTATTTCTCCACTTTCTCGTACTTAAATTTCAAATCTAAACCGATTCCAAATGTAAAGTTTCCATAACATAAACCACATTACTCATATAATACAAGTCTCGAGCTACATCGATTTTATTCCGAAATCATTTATACTATCACCTAAGTCCCACCACAAACCGAAATATAACCGCCAAACCTAATCGCTTTTGTTAAATTCTCCACTACTCAACTTCGAAATTTTAAATTTTACCCTCGAAATACTTCCACCGAGGAAACTTATATACTATCAACATAATATTAGTAAAGTGAACGGGCTATTTCTGCAGGACATCGCGCAGCGGACGCCTCCTTCATTCATCCAACCCCTCCGCCTGGGATCAAGCCTTTGACTCTATGCCTTTTCTTACTTTTCTTTGATAAATGCTGAGTATCATACTTAGTCAAGATGGACGCCCATCTCCTACTATTTACTCGCTTACTGCCGCGCGCCACAAAGAAAAGGGCTCTCTTTGATGATATAATCCTCGAAGTCGGGTGATCATTCCTTCCTAAGCATAGCCAGCATATCTCATACTTCTTTGTGCTTTGATTTGATTTGCTTTTTTCTCTCAATTTGGGATTTGATGTTTACAAATTGCGGGTCTTTGCTTCCTCTCGATTAGCCTCACGATAGCTTCCGGGGAATAAAGAGTTTTTTATAAGTTATGATCAATGGAGCTGCTCCAAGCCGCCACGCACTTCGGCGATCAAGTCAAACGAAGTTCATTCTCACGGATAGTTTAGATTTATACCCGAGTCATTGGGTGTTTTATGCTCTTACCCACGTATATTTGTGCACTTTATGCTCTAACGTGGAACCCGTTAGGTACTTTATGTTTGAAAAATTACGCAACTTGTTCATGTTATGCTAATGCTCGCAACCAAAGATCTAATAAAATGTATATATACGAATTACAATAAAATATACATATAAATACGATAATGTGATGAATACGCAGAGTACTTATAATAATGCTAAATGACGTTATCAACTTTCCCCTCGCGTGAATCCTCACCTAACTCCCACCGACCTCAAGACCACAAGCAGGTCACGCCTCCAGCTTTAGTCCACACCTCAAGAGCGCTGAATCCTCGTGATCAATTTGCTTGAATCTCATGAGCCATCGACAACAAAACGAGTCAAAACTCTGACTCAAAATACTGTAGAGTGGCAGGAGGCGGCGGTTTTGGGTCAGGTGGAGAAGCATTTAAATGAAAAAACTTAGGTTTTTCATTTCATCTCTTTCCTTATATAGCTCCTTCCCTGCTTTCCCCGGATTACTGAATTTCGGGTTTGATAAATAAGCTAACCCGTTAAGCCGTTAACTAACTTATTACTAAACGAGTAAGTAACTTAACAAGTTACTAACGAAGTTTCCTCGTTAAACTCACAATTGAACCAGCAAGTTGGTTCGATTCGTTTTGTCCAATTTGCATTTTACATTATCAACGTAAAACTCTCGACAAGATCTCGCCGATTTTAATCAATCCTCAATTTAACAATCACGATTTAATTCCATACATGAAATATAACTCAATGTCATTGTACGTGTGTGACCTTCCGCCCGGGGATAAGGCGTGTCTTTCATCTCGTTCATCTCAAAGACTCAACAAGGGACACTGCGACTTCCTGTTGAAATAACTCCATGTCTCAGCTGTGGGAGATTACCCTTCTTAATCAGTCTATTCTCGAACCTTTGCAATACCTTATCGAGCATAAGTGTCCTCGACAAAGTCCGATCATCCGATTTGTCTGATCTTGATGAATTTTTATTCCGAGAATATATTGTGCTTCAATTTAAGTCCTTCATCGAAACTTTAACACTGCCTAACTGATCGAAGTTCAAGAATCCCCTACATTGTTCCCAATCATTAAGATGCTGGCCAGTATATAGGGACTATAAACGCTATATAAATCCCACTCACCTTCTTGTATCCACAAGATTCTTCTTCGCTTTGATTAATCCAAAATCTGATCGCTTCATCAAAAACGAAGATTCAACTATCGGAGGCTTCATAAGCACTATAAATCTCGACCTCCTCGTAGCCTTTTACAAACACTCTTAGATCCTTTCATTTATGTGAAGTCTTGGTGTTGTACCTACGTATTACATCTTCTTCAAGGTTTCATTCAGAAAGTAGTCTTTTTCTATCTATTTGCTATATTTCATACTCATAGAATGCAAAGAACGGGGCTAAAGATTATCCTAATGGAATTTTGAAGATACCACCGGTGAATAGGTTTCATCATAGTCAATGCCATGAATTTTGTTTTGAAACCTTTCGCTACTCTAGCCTCGCTTTGAAAAAATACGGATCGCCTCTGCCTTTGTCATGTTTTTCTAAATACCCATTTCACCTCAACGGGGCGAACCCTTATCAAAATCTAAAAAGGACCAAACCTTATTTCGGTACATCGAACTATCTCGACTTCATGGCTATACCATTTATCATTTTGTTACTCATTGCCTCCCTCAGAAGAGGTGCTCGTCACTTTCAATCATGAAAGCTTCACCATAGCAACGGGTTCCGCGCCTAACGACCCTATTGATCTTCTAAGTGGTCGCTCCTCCACAACTCCCCGCGGATCAAGAATCGATCTTCTTGGCGTACAAAGCGCACCACCTCGCGCGCTGTCACTGCCCCTACACTGTATCGATAGTCGCTTCACCATCTCGAAGTTTCAAGATAAACACCTTCACTCCTAGCCCTTCTCGACGTATATTCCTTTCGGCGAATGCCCCGATCTAACAACGAATATTTTATTCTCAAATGGTTCTGCAAGAGTAAATCAACGATTTTCTTGGATAACCAATAAAGTAGCATTTATCAGACTTAGGCGCTAGTTTATCTTTTGTCAATTTCTTGACATAAGCTTCACAGCTCCAAATCTCAAGAAAACCAACATGGGGAGCCTTCCCAAAACCATGCCTACGGTGAGTTTTCTCTCACGATTCGTTGGACATTTGTTCACGCGAAAGTACCACTTTGTGTATATATGCCTAGAAACTAACTCGTAGTTCAAATAGTCTCTCATCATAGATCGAACCACGAAAGTAAGGTTTAATTTCTCTTTCGACACACCGTTATGTCAGTATGCCTCAAGCAGGCGAAGTCAGGAAAACAATACCACACTTTAAGATTTATCGGTTAATACTCAAATATTTCCTCCTCTATTGTGGATCAAGCACCTTTTATAGTCTTGTTCAATTGGTTTTGTACTTCATTTTGAAATTTCTTAAATTTCAAAGGATTTATGTTTGTGTTTTTGATCATTTATACATACCACATCTCTGTCAGAATCATCAATAAAATGGAATTTATAACTCAGAATTCACCTCTCAGAAAGGTTTCATTAGCCCACATACTTATCGCAAGCGTATGATCCCCAACAAATCACTTTTCATTGTATCCAGCGACTTAGCTTCATTTTTCCCAAGAGACAAGATTCACACTTATCGTATGATTCATAATCGAACCTTCAAGTATTCCACCGGAAGTTAGCCTCGCTGACACGGTTCTCGCTATGACCTAATCTCGCAATGCCATGTAATGTAGGATTTAAGTCATAGGCTTATTCCTTTCGAGATTAATGTTATATTGTTCTACGTATGTCTAAACATATAGACCATTTTGGAGAGATTTGATTACCATATATTATACCATTCTAGAGATCCTAACGATTGATCAATTGAAAATGAAAAGCCTTAAAAGTTCAAAACTGAAATAGAGATAATATTCCTACTTATAGCAGGCACATAGTATACATTGTTCAAATTTAAGACTAAAGCCCGGTAGCAATTCAAACTAACGATCCCACCGCTGTGGTTGCAACCTTCGCGCCATTCCCTACACGTATCCATTTCTCCTCTTTCTCGAAGTCTTCTACTTCCTCAGAAGTTTCGGGTGACATCACACAAACGTGAGAACCTGTCTAAAGATCTACCTAAGAGTAGAATTAGAAGTTGTACAAACTTCAATAACACAAATACCTTTAGGTTTGATGATTATTAAATCCTTTTTTGTATCTTCATTGAATTTCCCATGTGTCTCTTTCTAGCGACCCTCAATTTGCACAAGGATGATATCATTTGCAGAGATACCTTTGCCTTTCTTTTCATTGCTCAAGCGACACTTGCTACTTGAAACAACATCGCCATAGTTAAGGCCTTGCTCATGTCCAAAATCTCATCCGCTGGAAATGATGGTAATTTGTTCATGATATCGCCAGTGGTTCGATTAACCTCAGATTCTGCTTATAACCTTCGACGTGATTCTAGACATCTCATCAAGCCGATCTTATGGTGATGTGTAAAACTCTAATTTGTGATCTATAGGTATCTCGAAAGATCTGCACCGATTGGCCAGATTCATCACTTCAAGCGCATACCGATCTAACGTTTTGCTTCGATTTGGTACCAACGAAATAAGAATTAAAGGATTCCGTATTTCTCATGTTCTGCACGCTCCTTCAATTCACTCCAGAATTTCCGATAAATGTATACGCCTCGATACTCATCATACAACTCAAACTTCTGGCTCCATCCGAGTAAGCATAAAGCACATTTAGTCTGTAGCATCCTCCTTACGCAGAATCCCTCAGAGTTTCTCCGTGCATACACATTCGCGGACTCGAAGCGCCTTTCAGAATTCCTTCATAAGACATACTGATCTCAGAAGTTGGGAGCACAACCTTCAACTCACTAGACCATCTTCATAATTGCAACCATTATAATGCCAGCAAATGAAAGTTAAAGTTGTTTGAAGTAGGTTTTTAGGTGTTTTAAGGGAAGCCATTTCAATACTACAGAAATAAGTATGCAAAAAAATAGTTCAGTAATCTATCATGTCAAATACTTACAGAATAAATTATAAAGTAATACCAATACTCAAAATCTCACAAAATATATTCTTATGCAAGATTTACTATGTTGGGATTTCAAACGCAAACACTACATATTTTGAAAACCAACACAAAGAGTAGTTAACTAACTACCATGTAAACACGACATAACACAACACAACATAACTCTTACTAGCACGCCCACAGACACTACCTAAATGTGTGTATCACCGAGCCCACAACGTTAGCTGAATCACTCTAGTTAAACCAATTAAACCAATTCTATACTTTAACGATCAATTTAAAGCCCACAACGCTACTTGAAATCACTTCAACACGATCCATTGTCATACTCTTGTCACGATACTAGTACACTTAAGCATCACGCCTTGTGATTGCGGATAAGTCGCAAAAACTTTAAAATTGGCTCGATACGTCATTAAATTATTTACGCGGTATTCATATTATTTGTTTATTATTTAACATGTCATATAGCACATACTCAATTAATATGCACATCATGAAAAATAAGACAAATAATATACATGTAGGAGATATATGATATGACCTTAAAATAATAAACCTATTACAACACTTACAAGTGAAATCTTGTATTTTTTGGCTTTGCTTCAAATGCCAAGTAAACGCCATCTTCAATGCCTCCACGGAAGTACATTTATTTACTAACCCAACTAAGGCAGCACGTAGAATTGTGGGTAAAATAAAACAAAATAAATAATAAAAACGACTCAACAGACTGCATTAAACTTAATAAAATCCGTCACACCATATTTCAAAAATACAAAGTAGTCATATCAATATATCCCCTTCCATTCTTACTGCTAACATGTGAAAAATTAAACACATAAACTATGCATTTAATAAATATATTAAACGATACGGAATAAACGACCATAAAGTCATTGCCACTTTAACGAATTACATACAATAAACATGTCATCAATACAAATAAACACGACTTAATAATGCGTAATAAACACGCAATCAATACATAATCGAATGTACCAATATGCACAACACTAATTATGTAGGTCAGACAATTACTCTCAATTAAATTCAAATTTCAAATATATGATTGACAATCATATAAATAGTTTCCATTTTGATTTTACAAATCAAAATAAATCACATAAATATTCAATTTAAATGTGATTGAATTTTAAATTCAAATATGAATCTCATAATTAAATCCATGAAATATGTATAATTAAATGCATTAATTATCATATATATTTTTTGTATCCAATAATTATTACAAAAATCATTTCATATAATTTAATTAGATATTGTTACCATGATTATATCCTTTTAATAAATAAATAAATAAATAAATAAAAGGAAAAATAATGAAAGAGACTATTGAATTAAATTTATTATCACCAAAATTGATCATTACAAGTATCATAAATAATAATAAAAATGATACAATTTATAAACCGAAAATTAATATTTCAAACCGAATTAGAGTTTCGTAACAACCTAATCCGAGGAAGAACGCAACGGACTACGCGCCATCCTCCTCGCGAAGACTGCTTGCCGTCGTGGACTGGCCCCGGTTGCCACTGACGCGCCTCGGGGCGGCCTCCGCAGCGCGCTCTCCATTTCACTTAATTTCCGCTTTTTTCAATTCAATTCAATTGTTTGAACAACGATTTTGAGGGCTTAAACATATCCAAAAATTATAAAATTTAACCCACATTCCACACCATTTTATCGACCTTTCTAATCGAATTTTATAAAAAAAAAAAAAAAACGTTTTCCAATAATTAATTAAATAATTAACAATTCAGAAATCAAAAAATTATTTTGGGACATTTAAACTATCCAAAAATTATGACATTTTTCGAGATGGTTCTCGCCCCTTCCTGAGTACGTAAACAAATCGGGTTGAATTTTGTGTACACTTAAACACCTCAAATCCAATAAAAAATGTATATACTTTAATAAAAAACACGTTTTAAAAACCCTTTCAATTGTGAAACATAACTAAATTCAAATCATCAAAAATCTTAAACATTTATTGAATTTGAATAATGTATAAAACACATATTTATTCACTGGTCAATTTTCATAACATATATTCATGGTCAAGAATATATAAATATGGAAATGATATAAAATGTATTTTTTCAAAAAAAATTATATATGAATTTAATAGAAATATATACAACTTAAACATGCTCAAGGATGCCACTGTTGAAAATTACTCAACTTGTTCATAAAAAATAAAGAACAAGTGCGCTCCAAGATCGAATAATAAATGTATATATATTTTAATTACAATAAAAACATACATATAAATATGTATACATACGAATACGCAGTACTTACAATACGCAACGGATGTTATCAACTTTCCTCACGAATCCGACGAAATCCCACCTGTGACTTCAGCACCACAAGAGGTCGGGATGCCTTGGGCCAATTCACACCAAAGAGCGATCGACAACAAAACGAGTCAAAACTCACTCAAAATCTCTGTAGGAGCAGAGTGAAGGGCGAAGTTTCGTCGAGGGAGAAGATTTAAATGAAAAACTTAGGATTTTTCATTTCATCTCGCTCTTATATAAATTCCTTCATGTTTCGCCCAATAGCTCGACTCGCTTGATAAATAAGCTAACCCTGCTAACTAACTCATTACTAAACGAGTACGTGAATTTAACAAGTTACTAATGAAGCCTCGTTTAAACCGCCAATTGAACTACAGTTAATTTATTCGGTTTTTTCAATTTGCATTTTACATTATCAACGTGAAACTCTCGACAGTATCTCATTGATTTTTAAATCAAATCCCAATTCTATCAATCAAGGCAATTTAATTCCATATATGGAATACGACTCAACGCTATCAGATAAGTACATGACCTTCCTGGCTCGATAATATTAGTCGTGATAATAATATAATTGACCATTACGATTATTATACTGATTACTTACGGACGTAGCAATCTAGCATAACCCCCCGATATTATCATGAGTTCCACGAATTTACAATTACTATTTATTGAACACTTAGTTTCGAGTAACTTACTTTAACTAAAACTAGTAAAATGAATCAAGTTACAACAATCGTCGTGAATTGACATAATTATAGAAATCAAAATACTCCGATTTCCAACACTTTATGCTCTTACCAAGGAGTCATAGCACTTTATGCTCTTACTGTGAGTCAAGTAGGGTAATTTATGCTCTTACTGTGGATCCTGATCCCGTACATCAAGGATACCTTTCCCCATTATACACTTCGCTGATACTGGGTCCTCAAGCACGCCGACAAGGCGAGACTCTGGGTATCTTTCCTTGTCAGTATAAGGAACCTTCATTTGTGATCCTCAATATTCATACCATGAATCTGCACGGATGACAACAAGGTACCTCTATCCTTCAAGTGTTATACTTGACATTCGTCATGCACTGGTACATGTTCATGCTACCGAGGCTATCAAATTTTACTTCCGACTTTTATTTTACACTTCATGTCTCAGGCATTTGGCTCAACCATCATGACCTAATCCTGACCTTAGTCCCTGCATCCAAGTGGTTTTAGTGTGTGTTCCTTGTGGCCCAGTCCGAGTTGTAATCTGTATGCCTCATCTTAAGTGATTGCACAATTTAAGCTTTAACAACTTAACTTGGTGGTTATTTGTCAGCGTGAGGTCACATTCCAAGGCCGGCCAGAGCTCGTGGTCCTGGATGTCCTTTGTCCCGCTCTTTTTAGAGGCGATTGACAAAGCTGGATATATTCCCTCGACCGTCTTAGCAGCCTTAGTAAATGGGGACGGTCTCTATTCATAAGGAATATTCGTGACGCTGAATATCTGTGAGACCTCGGTAGCTCAAGGTTTCAGTAAGATCCTCAAATTTCACAGACGATGTATTTCTTCTTGAACACTTAACAAATCTCCCTACAGGAATATTCTAAGGCATCACCTCAGATTTAACACCTCAAACTACTAGACCTTAGTCCTCTCGAGTTTTAGGGATAGCGCCGGAATAGAAACGGAGCTTCGCCTCCCTTAGTCTTATTTGCCTCCCTCGTAGGCCGCATTCCGCTCTTTCACCTCATGGCTACACGCTATGGTTCCCTCTTACTTAGTTTGATAGAGTACCTGATGAGCGCGGATCAAGCAACGCCGTTTTGTCCTTATCTTCATCATCACTACACCCTGTGTTCAATAGTTTCAGCATCGTGTTCTTGAACCTACTCCTAAAGTTGCAATCTGTGTATTTTAGTAGCATAACTCTTCGGCGATTATAAATACCTCAGAGCTTCCTCGACAAATAGAAGATCGGTGGTTACTATTGATGTAGACTGCGGCTATGTCAATGCTAGATCATGAGACATTTGCATGCTTGGTTTCCGCTATCTTTAGCTCAACTAAGTGGGACAAATACGGATGTTGCTTTAGGGGGTTATGTCATTACGCTGCATCAAGTTGAAGCCCACGCATTCCCAAGGGTCGCCTCGGGATCAAGCCAAACGTAGTTCGTGGGGTTCCGACATTAATATCTTAGGTCGTGGGAAATTTTTATCTCTTTATGCTCGTGAGGTCGGGATGCTTTATACTCCCGTCCGAGAGCTGGGCCGAGTAGTTTAAGTCAGACGCGAGCACGCGGGTACTTTATCCTCATGCTCGAGGCGCTGACATTTTATCTTCGTGCTCGGGAATGGTATTTGAGTATGTTTAGGGAAGTGTTGAACCTCGGGTTTAAATCGCACGCTGCCTTTACCCTTTGTTCCGATAGTCTCATATTGAACTTGAAATCAGTCACATCAACCTGCCACGAAGACAGGTGTTTGCTGATTTCATATATTTAGGCACCGCCTTCGAAGCGGCCGCCGCTCCATAATGTTTGTTCATGCACGTACTTATATGGGTCGCCCCTGGGATGTTGGCCGAACTCGGCTCCCAAGATGCCATACGGTTGATCACTGATCGAGTATTCCCATATAGTTTTATGTGGACATACAATAACCTTTTAGCTCTCCTATTTCTTCTGTGGAATAGCTCAGACAGACGCCAGATCCCTGCTCACACACATCGTTGTCCCGCTCTTTCTGCCCTTTCCCACGCTATGCAATGGAAAGGTGGCTAATCTTTGTTTCTCATTAACTCCCCACGGCGCTGCTCTTCGCATGTCTTTTGAGCTCGGAGAGTGACTTCACTTGACAGACAATCGTTCCACAATGTTTGCTCATGAATATATATGTACACCGGATCATTTTGGGCGCCGGGCCGAGAACTCATCGAGGACGCCTCGCTGCAAATACCGAGCATTCCTCGATATGGTCAACTCGTGGACATAACGTTGGGTTTGCAATTCATCTACTTCCTTTAAGGAGTAGTCATGCCTAGGGTGCGTATATTTGAATTCACGCACCACATATCCCATTTCTGCGTCCTTTCTTACGGATATGCACGAGAGGTTGGCCATGAACCTCTTCTTCATTGCCTTCCAAGGATGGACGTTTTACGCGCTCTTCGTCAGCGTACCACCCCGCCAGTGCATACTCATCTTGCCTTCACGTCAAACACGCGGTGTAGGCCCCTTCTTCCTTGGTAGTTCCTCCATAGTCGGAAGGTTGTCCTCCCAAGTCTATCAAAGATGCATCTTTTCTCTGAAATAGCCGCTGTCATACTTTCGCTTCAATCTTTAAGCAGTTGATTTTCTCGGTTTTCTTTTTGGGGAGTGTAGATTGCCCCCAACTTCGAGGTATATTGTACCGGTGTCGCCCTCATGTATTTGCTTGCATGCACCTTTTCTTTCTCCAACCTCTCGCTATGTGCTGGTTTGTATCCTCTTAATCGTAATACGCAAGCGGTGGAGCCATTTAATACCCCAACAACGTATCGAAGTTCTCGACACCCATCCCTCTGCTTTATCATGTTTTCAGCGCCATTCAACCCGTACTTGCTGGTTTTAATTCCTCGAGGCAGGCTTGTCTCATGGCTTTGTCCTCATCGGGATCATAGCCAACCTTTAGCAAAGAGGTCATAGCTTGCACTCCATAGTTCCATGCTCTGGCCTGGGGTCCTTCCTCGGGGCGCCACAAAAACCTTGGGCAAGCGCCACAACACCTTTTGATCGAAAGGTAATGGCCTTTGAATGTCAATCCAGATCTTCCTCTCGCTCTCAGAGCTGCAGGCAACAGACGCCGAGTACTTCAACCTTTCGACCTTCCTCTTGTCAGACTTGCCATTTTTCTTGTAATATTTGCATCAAGAAATGATCCTTCTACCGGAAACGGATTTTCGCCTCGCTTTGACTGTTTTCTCCATCCCATCTTTACAGTATTTCAAGCACCGCGAGCGTCAGGAACAACATTGACGCTGATCCAAGGTCTTCCTAGTAGGACGTCAGACGCGACCCAAGGCCTATGACACGGAACTACGATGCTGTTTCCAATTCCCCTATCACCAAGTGTACTTACTTTCGAGGCCGCCTCCCCGCCTCAAGTTAAAACTTGAATGATAACGCGGGATTTTTGTATGTTCAAGTGGAGTATTTTTCAGCGCCTTAATGTCTGTAGCTGGGTAGGGATGTTTACAAATGTGATCCTCCATCTACCATCATTCGCTTATCCCATTCTTTCGTATATACCGGCTAGAGCAGTTTCTTATTATGAACACCATCTTCAAAGGGTAGTCTCTCATCGAACGCGACGCGAAAGTCCTCGAGGACTACTTTTAAAGCAAGCGTGTCGTCACTCCTTTAATGCTTCGCAGTTGAGTTTTCGCCAACTCTACCGCATACATGGCATGCTTCAGAAGTCTTTATCGCCCCGGTAGCCGGCCCATTCTTTTCTCCCGTGGACGAAGCCAAGCCCAAAAGTCACCGTGTACTCGGACGACGGTTATGTGGCCGGGAAGAGACTTTATCTTCTTCCAAGGTAATTGCCCCCTTTCTTGGAAGATCCATTACTCGCTCTTTGAATATGAAGCATTTTTTAATCGGATGTCCTAGTACCCTATGATACTTGTAAAAGTTGGGCTCCGTGCTTCTTTTGCCTCCTCGGGTCTCTTTGACACTAGGAGCTCCATGAGCTTTGCTTTCAAGAGCTCGTCAAACATTGAGGGAACGCCGTGATCGCAGGAAAGTGGGGATTGCCCTTCTTTACATCCCTTTAAATGTGAGACGTTCCTTCTTTCCAAGGTCAAGTCCTCATTCGACCTTTGGTTCCCGGGCGAGCACTTGGTTACTGTTTTAGAAGTCACAACATGTGCTTCTTTCTTTCAAGCTGAAGCTTCCTTTGGCTTCTTTGGCCTATATTCCTGCCTTCGAGTAAAGAGGTCAAGTAAGTAAAATGTATGGACGCCCCCTTTGTTCATAAAGAATGCTAAGCTCCATGTCGTGAGCTCCTCGCCAACCGTTTCAAGTGATTCTGCATAATGTATCGCAGTCCCAATGCATGCCTTGTATACATGTTGATGGATGATGACTCGGTGAGCCTATCTTTGCATTTCAAGTTCAAACTTCCACTATTGACGTTCAACGTTCTCCTTTTCTTTATTTTATATCGGGCTTAGCTCCATCATACTGCTCTCTCTTTGTATCAAGAAGCGGCCGAGAAACTCCCTTTCCAAATGGACCAAGTATCCGTGGAGGCAAAGCCCAAGTCGTTGTACCAATGAATGCATTCTCTTTCAGAGCGAACAACCGTTTCACCATTTCATCCCCCTTTAGTCCCAACATTGTCGCATGTCTCAACACAAAGGGACTATGTCATTAGTTCCCGCCTCCATCGGGGTTGTTGACCAAGTACTGATAGCCTTTGGCATCTTCAAATTGGGTCTATAATGGAGCGCAGGCTTTGTGTAGGTACAAGCGACTCGATCTTCATGACCTTTATCGCTCTCTAAGAAATATTCCTTTCCAAATTGTAGCTGCTTGGAATCATTCCATCTATCGGAACGATTGAGCTTCTACCGTATTTCTGCCAGGACGCGATGAACCCGGTGTATCATGCGGGGAAGACGGTCATTCCATCTCCCATTTCAGAGGTCATAGGAGCCTTTTTGTTTTAGAGCAACTTCCGCCGCTTCGCTTCTCGGGTCAACTATCTTTCCTAACATCTCGGTACCGATAGTCAGTTCTTCGATGTCAGTAGCTTTGTAACATGCTTCTACCATCCTTGTAAGTAGCCATCATTTTCCAAGTGAGTAATAACATCACTATCATCATGGGCGCTAGGGGTAATTCCGCAGAGCCGTGTATGGAACTGCACTGATTTCGCATCCCCCCGGTAGGCGCATCGCGTAACCTAGCTGCTGAAAGTGCCCTCTCGACGATTGTTCGCCGGAGTCCTCGTATACGCTGCTGGTAGCCTTCATCACCGTGGCGCTACGCGCCGTCGCTTGTGACTTTTTCTCGGCTTCTAGAGCTCTTGGCAATATGTTGGCTTCAAGAGACTTAACAAAAGTCAAATGGGCGACGCCCCCGACCGTCCGCGTATTTAATCTGGACCGCCTCAAGGGTGACTTCTTCTTCAGAGTATCCTTTGATACATTGAGAGGAGTCGAGATAGTCCCTTTGGAAACATCTCTCGGCTGCTAGCAATGATCATGGTAGCTTGGCCAGCCTCTACCGGCGTGCCATATACTATAAATGCAAAGTTAAGAATTTTTATTATTATCAAGTATTTTTATTATTTTTGTTATTATTATTGTTTTTATTATTATTGTTATTTTTTATTTTTATATTATTATTTTTATTATTATATTTATTTTAATTATTATTTTATTATTATTATTTTTGTTATTATTATTATTTTTTTATTTTCATTATTATTTTTATGTTTATTTTTATTTTTATTTTTATTTTATTTTATTATTATTATTTTTGCGACATATTATTATTTTTATTTCTATTTGTAATGCCAGAAGAATTTTTATTATTTATTTAAAGGGGTGGCTGTATTAAAATTTACTGCAGGAAAATTTTCAACAGAGCAGTGCTTTTTATCAAATCGAAGAGGGTCTCGACTGGCCCAACTACGGATCCCTAAGCATCTACCACGATTTAGATGTCTCTGTTTGGCTTGACTCTGATTTGGTCTCGAGTAGAGCTGATATGAGCTCTAATTTGATTTGATTTGGATGTAGGGGCTCTATGAACTAGATACGTGTCCTGCCCTCACGGGACCGAGACCGTCCGACTCGATACGTCCTCACTGCCCATAGCAAATAAGGTTCCCCCGCTACGCGGCTGGACTCGATTCGGTCTTGACTCGATCTCCGGCCCATATTGGGATTTGATAGACTTACTCGCAAGTGTCTATAGCTGACTCGAGTTTAGTACTCGTGAGGTACTTCACTCACAAGCGATTTAAGATTATACCTGCTGCCATCGCTCTCGCTGACTTGCAATACGCTACCTGGCTCGGCTGAACTTCTCAGAACAGAGGCCATCAGATTGGGATAAAACTCGAGCCTTTTGCAAGTTCTACAGGAGCGATAAAGAAAAGCTGTTCGGTCAAGAACGCACACTCTCGCTTCAGACATACAGCCCTAAGAATTGTCACATAATGGGACTTAAATGAGATTCGACCTCACTCTGCCTTTTACCAGACTACAACGGCCTTAACAAGCTGGTTGTCAGAATACGTATCAAGATGGCTGAGTATCCCAACTTTCACACGATATCGATCACTCAAACAGGGTTTTAAAGAAATGTATCCTTTCTCGAACTAAAATTATGTGACGAATATTCAATGTATTTTATCCGAACTCGATTAATTAAACTCGAGGTTTAAGGTGTTCACAAGATTTATGAATAATTAGGTGTTTTTAGCTTATTCCTAAATATTCAAAGATTCTCGGTAGATCCGCCGATTCTCATCGATTCGTTTAATCCTCAAGTAATTAATACATGCTTGTACAAGACCTTCATTTTTATGCTCATTTTTGCATTAATTCTATGGAGGCTGAAGCTCAAACACCCATTAAGTCACTACATTAAAAGTTTTAACTTAGAAAATCTTTAGGTTTTTCTCCTCAGATTTTCTCATGTATTTTTTCGACGTGAATTTGAAATTGGGCGGGGGGTATTTATAGGCTTCCTCAAGCCAACGTCAGCTCGACGGCTGATTTAATTTCAAAAGCGATCACGATCTTAACTCGTCAATTTCGAGGCGTTAAGTAATTTTCATGTAGAAAGTTATGTTCCAGATTCCTTTCTGCGCCAAACGTATTTTCATATCAATTCTTTACCTTTTGGAGCCTCGATTTTGAATCACATAACTTCTAGAAATTATCAACTCCGAACTCAGTTTTCAATTATGTTCTCAGCGATTTTAACCCAACAACAGTGATTTTTATCCTCGAACCCTAAATTTTAACGAACTTTATAATTTGAAGAGCTCTGTAAACCCTTGTTGTACGAGGGTTTCACATTAAATTTGCGTCATCGGTAACCCCAAATGGTACGCTAGCTATTTTTTGTAAGTACTTCGATTTTAATTAATCGGTTAAGCCACCTTAATCATTTTGAATTATATTTCAATAAATTTTACTGTCTATTGGCTTTCTTTTATTATTCTTATTAATAATATTATTATTATTATATTATTTCTATTTTCATTATTCTTATTATTAATATTTCTAACTTTAACATTCTTGTTTACACTAAATAGATTTGAACCTATGACAACAGGTTTGGAAATCCATGTTTATGAGAGGAACGAGAAATTGGTGGGGTCGTTGAATTCCCTCGGTCGCAGAAGTAATTTCACAACTCAACTAACCAATGAAAATTAATGAAACTTTGACAACAAAACTAAACAAATAATACGGAGTAGAACTCAGCTGTTATACACGCACCCAAATAGTATAGTAGTTGGGGATGAAATGACTATTTTCTCCCCCCCTATTTGTAAGTGCAGTAATTGAGGAAGTTTCATTAAGGACAAAATTATCATTTCACTAACAAAAACACTATTTGGATGTGTGTAATGTTCATTTAGGAGAGAGACCAAAAATATTAAATTTATTTTAATGAAAGATTTTTCATTATTGAGGATCCAATAATATTTTTTCTAAAAAGACATACAATGATATAGAAACATTATTTTTTAAAGTTGAGAGGGAACCCTCCTCTCGTTGATCTTTTTCAAACTCTGTCAGTGTGAATATTCTTCTCCCATTGAACACCGATTAGGAGATTTAAATTTGCATAATCAACTTGCTAATTTTTTTTGATAGATAATTCATAATATTAATCAAAATAAACTTGTCCGTAGCCTTCAAGGCTATTACATAAAACTGAATCAAGCTGATAATAAGTAAAAAGGGAAGCAACCCAAACTTTATATATGATCATATAAGGTTTTACCATTGTACTGATATAGAGTAACAAAAAATAACAATAATAGGGAGAAATTCTGATTATATTCATAAATATAATCACCCAGTCATTTAACAAAGAACTACTACGGAGTATTAAGTAAACTAAGAACATATAATCAATAAATTGGAACACTAGTTTTCAAATGAAATAATAAGATACTCAATTACTCAGTATGTAGTATAGAAATGAAGGAGAAATGAAGGGGAAATAATAAGATACTCAATTACTCAGAAACAATGAAGGGGAAATGAATTTTCTTTTATGCAATCTAACCCATCCTTCTGCCATATAATCTTATGACTGAATCGGTGAATCATCGAGCTTTATAATTTTTGGAGGTGAATAATGCAAAACCAGCTCTGCAATCTTGATTTCAAAAGCTTGCAGCCTTGCAATAACTAATCTCTATCTAGTTATATCGGCCGAAGAAAATAACATAAAAGCTGCTGACCAACAATGCTCAATTTCACTTCCACTAAAGCCAGAGGGGTCGATTAGACACAATGCTAATGCAGTCAAACCTAATATGCTTCCATCGCTAACACCACCAAATACAGTCTGTATTTCATGGGCAGTAATGCAGTATCCCTCCATCCATGAATGGAAGGCCATTCATTAAAGGTCCCAGCAAAAATGTTGCTTCTGGTTTGAAAAGTGCTATATTAATGCATGCGAATTGCAAAGGACAATCCAAATGATGGAAACTATATGACCTTGTTTCACTATGTAGTTGAACTTCGAGGAGAATTTTTTGCCAATTTCGCGTTTATTAGCTTGTCCAATATGGCATTTTCCAAGGGAATCGGATCCAGACAACGCTCTGCGGCAGCAACAACAACCTGCTCGACAAAAAATGCCCTTGCTTGTCATATGCTTTGTTTGTAACACTGTATAGCAGAAATTTAAGAAGAGGTAGAGTATAAGTGAAAGTATAACACTTATTTTTCTATATTTGACGTAGGAAGTTGAGGTATAAAGCAATACTTGATAACAAAATAGTTTGAAGGGATAAGACCATGTACTCCCTCTTCTCAACATATCCTTGCCTCAGCAAACCAACTATAGTTCAATGACTAGAAATTTTATTGTGGTCAAGATTATGCTAGAAAAAAGAAAGAATGAAAACGGAAGGGCCCGACACTATTCTACTATCAAGTCAAATAACTTTATTTGCATACCTCATCAAGCAACAAATCAATAGTGCCTTCCTCCTCAGCCATATCATTCAAGGTAGTACTTAAGAACCGAGTATCCAATTCAATTTGTTGAAAACCACTTCGATTAAATGTCTGAAGTCTGACAAATTCTTGCAAACTCTTTAGGGTGGTTTTTATTATAGAATTTCGAACAGAGTCCTGCCAGGAACAGACTCAAATTTCAGCACTTGTTGAAAAAAAACTGCCATCTAAAAACACAAGTAATTTACCTGAGTATGTTCAACTTTCGTGAAAATTTCAATCTTCTGTTTAAATAATTTTGCTACGTGCGACTCCAAAAGCTGACTCCTGGCTCTATGGCTGTTAGACCTTCCCAATTGATTGCTAAAAGAAGAACTACCGCCACTGCCGTTGCTCGCTGTACGAAGAATACGATTACCCTGAATGCCTTTAGGCAAAATCTGGCTTACTTCACTGCGCACTGCTTCTAACTGCAGTGACAGAGAAGAGTGTCATGATTCGCTTTACAGAACTTTTATCATCACTTTTCATGAGGTGTTGACATTATCAAAGAACTCAAAAAGCAGAGTGACAAACCTAACTCGACAGAATTTCACAAGTATTATTCAAAAAGTTCTATTACAGATACTCCACCACTCGAACTAGAAAACAACCTACAAATACAACAACAATAACCACATTGTTAAGATTTAAGACCCCTAACTCCCTCCCGTAGCTTCAAAGAATCAATAATGCTAAGATTTAAAACTCATAAATCCCTCCTGAAGCCAAGAATCAATAAGTAACGATGTGCTAATTTTAGTACGGAAATTAAATAGACATTAAAAAATTTATACAGCTCTTCAACGAAAGCGTATTTGTCGTTAATTACTATAATCGCAAGTATCTGTTACAAACTTATCACTAAATAATATCACCGAAAATTCAACAAAGCCTACCAAGCACAAAGATAAACTAGCTTTTCAGTTACATGCTCCCTAATATTCTCTATTACGATTATATGTCTATATCAGGTTTTTGTGATAATCAACCCATAACAAATACCATTCATTTATAAAAAGAAAACATAACCTAAATTAATGTTCCAAACTCCTCAAAACCCCAAACCGCCTCAAAATCGCCACCCCTCTGTAGGGTCATCGCACTTCTATTTACGTACCTCACTTTCCAGTCACTATCTATCCTTCCATCGAGACTGGAAGGTCCTCTCTCGATGGCCTCGACTGAAAACGCTCCAAACAAACGGGGCTTCACTTCAACAATCTCCTCCTACGCCAAGACATTTTTCTGATCACCCTTCAAGCACCATCCAAAGAATTCTCTCCCCGAGTTCATCATTCACTTAACTCCCATCAGTTCGATCCCAACTTCAAAGACCTTCTTTACCAATCCTTAACATCCCCTCGAATCCATTACCAACTCGACTACCAAGATTCCATCAAGCCATTATATTTACCCCTTTCGACTTTACCTCTATCTCTGACAATCAATACGCTCGCTTTTGCCTTCTTACTCCCAAGACCTGAAAACCTCCAAGTTCGATTGACGCCACTTCTTCCCATTCCACGATAATACTTACTGATTTACTCCATCAATCTCTGCCTGGATCGTAACACCAATGCTTAGCAAATAATCGTGAGGTTGGGCGAATACCTCTCACCGCGATTTCAAATACACCCGCTAACTGGATTTATCTACGCAACATGTAACTGGACAGATCCTTACCTGTAGAAGTTCCTTCTGCATTTAACTTATCACCAAACGGGTGATATAATTCGCTGGGCCATGCATTTTTAACTCTTCAATGCAATGAGTTTAATAATCTTCTTCGATCTCCTTGGTAACCACTTTGGGTGACATCCGTAATGTGAATTTTACCAACGGCTAATTCTATCTATTTCACGGAAACTCCCATGTCGAAACTCACCTATTTTTCCTTGTGCATAAGTCCTCTACTTATATTCTTCTAACTCACAACAAGATATAAGCATTCGACTCCTACCCTTTTACCATAACCATAACTTCCCGAACTACCTTCCAAAGGCTCCATCCGCACGCAGTACCGAACTATCACTATCTACCGACTCAATTTTAAATTAAATTTTTTCCTAACTTCGAACATACCTCACATTTGTCAACTTCTGTAAAGTTAACTATTTACATCCTCGTATTCACATCTCCTATACCTAATACTATATCCAACCTGCTTCACCATCAACAAATGAATTATCCCCAAATTCTCGGATATAATTCGAAGATATTTTCTGCCATGGTAGTATTTACAAGACATTCCGTAATCTATAATCCAAGAATTTGGTAAGATTCACAACTAGTGTACCAAAACATCATAATAAATACTCACCTCAACACGAAATTTCACCCTTCTTACCTTTGTTGTCAGTTTACGTGATCCGCTGGCCACGTGCTCCAACACACAAAGACGTGATTACTCTTTCTTCTAAACCGCGAACTCCCACCGCCCCTCGAAATCCCTATCTCCGCTCTTACTTTTCTCGGTGACTAAATATGTAACCATCACGGCTCCCACCTTCATCGCAGGCGCCTCGACGCCTCCTTTCTGCGGGTCGCGTTACTTTGCAACGTCGGGCGCAGCACCTCCTTGATAAACGTGGTCTGATCACACCCAAAACCCGTCTATAAAGCTTTTTCTAAGCTTCATCATCATAGTTATCCGGCTTATCCCCTAGTAGTGCATCCATCTCCTTCCCTAGTAGTTCATCATCATATTTATAGGTTAAACAAAACCTATCAAAGCTAGGCTTTCTTTGGGCTTCAAGTTGTCAGAAAATCACTTCAAAATAGGTCATCCGGAACCCGCGTCGGGACTTGGTCATTACTCGAACAAGTCCCGAAATCTTCTGCCTCCAAAGTTTCCCCGAGATCAGACTCCAGGCCGGGCCTTCGTCCAACCTAGTCCCGAAGTCCACTAACATCACAGCCAAAATTGGCTTCAACCACAACACACACGCCTAACGAGGTGCGAAGTGGAATCGTCGCCACACAACCTTTTCCTATGATAATAGAGAGGCTCTAACAACATACGTAGAATGTGAAGAAACCAAATGTTGCATGTTAGCACTACCTCAAAAGCATCAAACACGCGAACTCTCTGTGTTCCTCGCTGCTTAAGATCGAACGTATTAAATATCAAGATCAAATCCATAACGCACTATAAATAAAGTTATTAAATATATGGTCGAAAGATTATACGCATCTTCTCGTCCAATTTAGGCAAGAACTCCTTCTTCTGTGAGAATTGATATCTTTTGGTTTCTTGACTTATATACCTGAAGTTAAAAGGTTCAGATTTTTATTATTTAAAAAATTCTAACAAATATTGCATGGTATGGAATACTTTAGGAGAATAAAAAAAAAGATCTTTTACCAACAAGAAAAGCGTATTACCGACCAAATTCAACGCTGTATCTCCTCGCAGGGACGTGCTCAGACCAGTGGGTCTATATCCACGAAGCCCACAACCATCCGAAAAAGAGGCTTCTATTTCCTGAGTTAAAATTCATATATAGGTGGTCAAGGTAGAACAAAAACTTTATCTGTACAAAAAATTGGTCATATATATTTGAGAGTTCTTGCCTCAGTTATTTTTGGTATGACATTCCGCTCAATGAAAATAGAAAGTTGAGCTAGAACAAGTACAAGTCCTGCATGAACTTTGTCGCCTAGCATTCCCTTGGTCAAAGGTGGGTCCTTATCATATTTCTTTCCAGAGAACAAAAGAAAGTAGTCATTTAGGTTCCTAAAGAAATCATGAAATCCTTCTTGCACCCAAACAAGTATCTGGTCTCTTATTTTTATAAGCAGCTCCAAACTATCCTCATGAAGCTGATGCAGATCCTTAAGTAAGAAAGAAGAATTAAACCAGTATTAAAATATGTGAGTCAATACAAGCTCTCATCAAGTTTCAAGGATATAAATATAAAGACCATGGAAAATTACCATGACTCTGTAATATAACAAGTTGACAAATGTACAATTTTATTAAAGCATATTCCAAACTCTCAAATCCATTAGTAATTATCCTTATTTTTATTTTTTGCTAGACATCTCAAATGAGACCGACCTCAACATGGCCGATCATATATATTTTGTGAAAATATAGAAAATATCAATGAAAGAAGCATCTCATAATTTACCAGTAAAATATCTACACCGCGCTGGAGCAATAAACTCTTACTGGCCTCATAGGTAGCTTCCAGAGAACATTTTTCCTCTTCCCCCTCCTTTCCTCCCACTTTTGTCAGGATTTCTAAAAGTGGTAAAGAAGAAAATAACATCAAAAGTTAATGTGTCCCATCGCAGATGAAGAAACCCTATGGCCAATCCCCTAAACCAAAAGAAAATTAAAAAAGTGATACAAGGACAAAAAAAAGACTTTTTAGCGCTGCATAACTCACTTACTTGGCTTTCTTTTAATCTGTCTTAACACTGCTTTTTTCATTGAGAGTTTTCCTTTTTCGAATAATATTTTATTCAGACTATTTTATACCCCATCCCTGCTTCTTAGGGATATTTTCCCTTTTTAGCAATAACTAAATTGGTTCTTGTTTTAGTTTGAAAGATGGGAGGGAAACACAAGTTTATGACATAAATTCGAATTCACATAAAACATTGTGCAAAAGTAAACAACCCTTAGAGAAAAGGATCGAGGGAGTAAGGTTCATCTGTTTGGTCATGTGAAACAAGTACTTGTAACAGCACTGACTTCATTAACAAGGTTGACCTGATATGTCATGGAGTAGGTGACTAAATGTGCTGGCAATGTGTTCTTCGATGGCAACACGAGTAGCCTCTAAATAGAAGATTGGATCATCACAATCCACATGAGATACATAGAGTTACTGTAAAAACAAATTAAAAAAGAGAAATACGAGAAACATTTTACCTCTAAACAAAAATCAGCTAGAGAAGCTTCAGGGAGCACTTCATCCATCAAGAGCACATCCATCCAAATAACTCCTGCACAGTGAAAAAGATAGTTGAAGCATCAAGGGTATAACAACTACAAAGCTGAAGTATATTATTCAAATTAATATAGCTCAGCAATCTAGAAAGAGAATTTTGTTTGCAGAAAGATAAGAATCAAGACATGTTGAAGAGGTCATGTGCCAGTATTTATGGATTCAAATAATCAGAAGGTACATCTGCAATTAATGCAGATAAAGTGTCGTCAGTGAGTAGTCATGATAACTATCATCGACTACATTATAGATCTCTCTCACTCCCTTACTGAAGAAGTGTGGCAAATTTAGAACTTCAAGAAGTAGCATTTCTGGACCATAAGAATAGAAGTAACCAATGTGGAATTAACTGAAAAAGGAACTTACTAAGTACTCCTAAAAAATCTGTAGACGAAAGGTTCTTCTTCAAGTGATGGTGAATTGCTTCAAATTGTCTGATTAAAAAAAGGTCAGAACGATGAAAAAATTGTAAGACATCTAGTTATCCACCAATAGCATCTCAACAAAGATTCAGGACTTGTTTGGCATTTCTTTGTATAAGTGATTAAATTAAAAAAGAAACTAATTTAGGCAGACTTTCAAAAAACATTTCAAAATAATAGAACTTTTCTAATATTATCAATTATAAAAGCAATGCCAAAAGGGACCTCATATAAATTATGCAGAAACCAATTTTTCTGTTACATGGGCCTTTGTGTATGTTTTGTGTGTGGTGGGGGGAGGGGGTGGATGCACTGCCATACTTCATAATCAAGGCTTGAGCAAGTTTAAAGAGTTGCTGTTCTGAATCAGGAAATATAGCTCGATAAGCACGAACAGCTTCAGCAAATTCACGAATAGATTCCTGAATTTTGTTGGCCAATGATTGATTAGCTTACCCGATAAAGCTAAAGAGTTACGTGAAGCTACTCTAATGAGTTTTAAGAGGAGAGGAAGTAGGCCACTCACATTATTAGGAGACTTGGTGAGGGGAAGTTCCTGAGATTCCAGATGAAGGTCTGCAAGGAACTGCTCCAACTTCTCAAACAATTTAAGCTTCAAACTGTCAACCTGTTAATGTGTTGCATGCTATGACTTATTAAGAGTATATAATTTCCACACTTGCAATGGCAGCATTACCAAGAGGATGAATTTACTATTAAGGCAATCAGAGTGCAGACATTGAGTAGATAAGAGGGTCCCCATGAAAAAATTTCCAAGGGATTCCCATTCATACATCATACTTTTAATGGTATATAAACAATAACAGTTTACAATTACCAGCGACTTCATAAATTTTATCTTGAGTTTAAATTCTGCTTAAACACACTGCAGCCTGGAGTTGCGTTTCAGTAATGATAGAACAGTGGTATTTGAATAACTTCGTATAGCATGCTCAATTTGTGTGAAAGGAAATTCATGCCACTCTCAAAGTCACTATCAATTTTGCAGATAAATAGCCCGGGACGAATGTTGATGTTTGGATAAACATGCCACCTAACCGACTTCATATTCTACCTCATTAGATACTTGAAGTCTTGAACATACACGACTTTATATGAGCAAACCAAATTGTATAATCTATCCGACTCTCACTTTAGAATTGTGTGAAAGCAAGTAATAATGATTAATGATTATTAATAGAAGGATCTATGGACAAACCGGGACATTCAACTGCTTAAGGAGCAATACAGCCTCAGCTCTTGTTTGTATAGATTCAGAATCTGAAAATACTTTCCCCTGAAAATACCCAATAAAACATGTTTAGTTGTAATTTATCATGTTTAAAGTCTCTTCTTGGCATGATATAGCATGATATTTTTTTTTCTACATCGAACCTAATTCATTGCATACAATTGTCAATGGAGATTTCAAAAAGTCTGGACATGAGATGAGAAAGGATACATTAGGAAAAATAATACGGTTAAGCAATTTTCAGTAAATTACTAGAGAAAAAGGGTCCCAAATAAAGATGAAAGAACGGTGTAGAAGGCTAATGAGATCAGAAAAACATCAAACCAAAAAAAATTGTTATCACGAAGGATGTTTGTCATGGTAGTAGCTGAGACTCACAAATCTTCGTCACATGGAAGATGTGCACATTCGAATTCATCTGCTTAACTCAGCTTAATAGCCATTACTAGTCAAAACCTTTTACTTACCGATCATCTTATTCAAAGGTTGATTCCTCAAGACAAGTGATTCGATACAATAAGACGATACCTGTAGGTTCTTTACAATGGTAGCAACTGCTTCTTCAGATGACCGCTTGCAGTCTCGATATGACGAGTCGCCATATGCCTGGTGATGAGAACAGGGAAAGAAGTAAAAATTGGGGACCTCCTATAAAAGACACAGGAGGTAAAAGAAAAACAAATGAACCGAGCTAACCAACCTTAAAAATTGGTAATGATCCAGTATAAAACTTCACAGCATCAGCATAAGATTCTGTTTGGATACACTTTTGAAGTCTGGCAGGTAGATCATATATAAACTGTCCTTTCCAAAAAAGTAGAATCTCATTATTCACATAGGGCTAAGTAAATATTGGTAAAGAATGTAAATGCAGGATCCATTGACAATGTGCATAAAAATAGAACTAATCCGCCACTGTTTTTCATCAAACCATGTCATTTGTATGTTTCATTTCAATTCAACTAGGATTTTAGACATAGAATTCAAATTTCTCATTTTTGTTTTCATATCTCAATTCTTCAGTGTGATCATGTAATTCACTAACAGGCTCATATATTAAGAGTTTGCCTGAATTTTATGCAGAAGATTGCGAGAGCGATGCAACTTCTCTATGTGCTCCCTCTTCCCGAAAAGAGAAGTATTGACCCCATCACTTCGAGATTGAACAGAAGTTATCTGCCACCAATTTCAATAAATTCAACATATTGATAAACATTATCCTTTGACAGGAACGCAATTACTAGTCACCTTATGAAGAAGCTGTTCCATATTTGACTCCATGCCAACAATGTTATTCTTCATCCTAAATAATAGTAATTTTAAGACAAGACATTTTTTTTTTATAAAAAAAAAAACCCACCTCGAACAGGACTTCTAAGTAACCACTAGGCTATTCGATGTTATGAAGAGTAATAAGAATATACCTTTTAATAGTGTCTGTAGCACTGATAAACTTGTTGTAATTTTCATATACTAGCATTTGCAAGTCTGTATCAAGATTTTGTATCTCCGCAGCCATCTCCAGATGTCTCTTAAGTAACCCCTCCATGTTTGAATTATGAACCTATCAAGTTTACTATGTAATTAATTTCAATATTACTCGTGAATATCATTATTGAAAAATACATTTTCCAAATTATACTAATGAACAATAGAGAAATGAAAAAAGAATATAATTACAAGAAGGTTGATGTACTGATCGGGGTCGAATGAGGAAGTGTTGATGGTATCGAGTGTAGCGAATCGCGAAGAGGCCGAAGGAGATCGAGGTGAACAAGACTCTTCTGCTGAGTAGAAGCTTGACAATAGATCTCTCATTCTCTTTGCTTTTTCATCCATCGTTATTTCTTCTTCTCTTCCCATTTCATCCACTTTTTCGTATGTATATATACAAGGAAGTTTCTTCGGTTTGAAATAGTCATGATATGGAAGAAATGAGGTGTTTGTTAAAAATAAAAAATTTATTTAAGTACCAAGAAAATCCTAAATTAATATTTCTTAGAAATTGAGAAAATAATTATTACAACTTAATCAAAATATGACTCTATAAGAATGACAAAGTAATATAAGTATTATATTGAATTAAACTTATGAAATATGGACATACTAGCCCTATATTTATAGTTATAATGTGAAATACTTATGTTAATAATATTAAACTTAATGCTCAAGTAATTATTATAATTAATACTATTTCTTTATTATCTTCTTGTATTTCTACTATCTTCCGATAATTTCTGAATGATTCCACATATTTTAGATCAATCTCAATAAATTCAATAAGCCATTAAATGTACATATATTCATATTGTTAAAAAAAACTCCTTAAATTAATAAATTATTAATTTATCAATAAATTAATAACTCTCTAAATTAATAAATTTCGTCGGTCCCAACAGTATTAATTTATAAAGTTTTTATTGTATAAACTTCAGGACTAAGTCGTGATTTTTGCCAAACTTAAGGACTCGGGTATTGTTTGTTAAGGACTCGGGTTCGAGAGATGTCCCATAACTCGATCAGAGAGGCATTTTATCGAGTTGGTGTGTTCTATTGAAATTATAATTATAGTATAAAACATCCAATGACGTTTACTAATATATTCTAACATTCAATGACGTTTACTGATATCTTTTTCACCAAATGTTATTAAATTCACTTTGTTGTAAAAGATTGTCTAGTTTAAACAAGGGCGGATCTAACAAATTAGGAGAGGTGGTTCGAAAGATACAATAATATTTTTTTTTTTTGCGATTCATAAAATGTTTAATTCATTTTTTTTTAAACAACTTATCTTTTATTCCATATAGAAGAAATACAAGACTATTCTGCTTTCAAAATAACAAAATTGAACTCCCAATCAATACAAATTTTCCAATTAGCTTTGTTTCTCTTTATATTTTTCCAACTATGTAATCTACATCTAATACTTTGTATACATTTGGCCACTACTTCCCCTACTTCAATTCTTCTTTGATAAAAAATAACTGCATTCCTTACTCTCCATACATATACACAACAGTTGTTGCACATAGCCTTCTAAACCTTCCTATGAAACTCTTTCCCATTCCCTTATTTGCAATCCATTGAGCCTTAACATTCCAGCCTTGTGGAACACGATATTCACCCAAGTACAAAAGAATCTTCCTCCAAATCACTGAGGAATACTGGCACTAGAAGAACATGTGCTTATGACTCTCCTCCTCCTGGCAGGAACAACAAGTACTGCTATCAACCATCCCCCATTTATGCAATCGATTCTTTGTAGGCAATCTCTCCAGGAATAAAAGCCACGTAGTAAAACTGAACTTTGGGACATTCCCACTAAACCAGATGTTTACATTCATAAATAGTAAGTCATTTAACAATTGATGTTTTCTAGTTGCCATTTTCTGAAACATATCTAAAATATCACGAGGATCAATACTCAAATATATCTCTCTTTCTACATAAGTTACAAAACATTCATTGAACCATTGATCATCCATCTTATTTCTGGAGTCACTCTTCACATGCTTCAGAGCCGAGCAGACTCGCTCAACACTCGTCGTCGCTACTGACAATAACAAAGAGAATTTCACAAGCTTATAAATAACACCATAAATCCTAGACTTTCCGGTAGACACAAGTTGCTTTCAAAGGTCCGAAAGCCCCTTTAATTATGAAAAACAAGGTCATCCCTTACATCCTCTATATAATTTGCCAATTCATTGTGCAAAGAGGATTCAACTTCGTCATAAAAATCTGATGGATACAACTCAGTCATTCTTGTCAACCTCTCCTCATGAAGAGCCTCAAATTTGTTAAAAGGACTTAAGCATGCACCACAGTAGAAGTTCAGTATTTTCTACATTAAACCAAGTTCTTGCAACTGTATATCTAAAATATTTGAGAAATAATCATTCTGATAATGATGCATTAGAAGTAGATAAAGTTTTTTGTTGAATTTTTCTATTTTGAACTCCAGTGTTTGTTGTATAATACTTAAGTAAAAATATATTAAAAGATAGAATTTGAATGTAAGGTAAACTATTAAAATTTTGATTATTGAAAGATAAATTATTCGAAATTATGACTTTGTAAAATTACATAGTATTCGTTATGCAAATTAGTTCATGATGTAAGATATGATTTATGTCATATTGATTGGACACTAAAACTATGAAGTTGATTGAGATTAATTTTATGTCACAATTGAGCTACTATAATTAACTTGGCAACCATCTTCTAGCCGTTGGGATTCGAGATTTAAGATTATCGAAGAAATAATGTACGATCCAATCAACCTACCTAATGTACCCTGATGATCCAAGGACCCGATGTTGGATTGAATGAATTTTGAGTTGGGTATGAGCTTACCTTAATTCACTTAAGATATATTGACTTTAATGAGTTTGGTTTGAGTTTAGGATGCACTCTAAGAGCATTCACATCAAATTCCATAAAAGTTATAAGAGAGTTTGAAATTACTAAAAATAAAAAATAAAAAAATATTATTTTTTCAGCTTTCCTAAAATATGTTGGGCCCACATACAATTATTCATTCACCCTATTAACTCCCTAAATTTATACCCTCCATTTTTTACGGTTATTCATTTTTTCAATTATATAAAAAATAATAATAAAAAAATTAAATATTTTTCATCATATACAAATATAAATTAAAAAGATCTTTTATTCAACATCCATATTTAATATATTATTTTATACTTTTAAAATTTAATTTTATCCTAAATTTCTATTGAGATATTTCAAATATTCATTATTTTTAAGTTTGGAGTGAATAATCACTATTACAAAAAAGCACTTAGAGGACACTTACTTATAGAGCACTTAGTGAAAACGCCCTATAAGAAGCACTTAGAGGGCGCTTCTCCAAGCAAAATTATTTAAAAAAAAAAAAAATAAACCCTAAACTAATTTACCCGTATCGGCCCTTTGATTCGCGTATCAGCGTGAATCTCCCCGACCATCAAAACCACCACCCCACCTCTAACGTAACCCCACCTCCCTCAGTCCCCCACTTTCCCCTCGCTCCACTAAGCCGTCCGCGCTTTTTCCTGCCACACGAAAACCCCCATCCACCTCATCTGGCCCCCCCGCTGGGAAGCCACCACCACCTTCTAGCCCTCCCCTCGAGCCTCCCTCCGCCTCGATTATCCACATTAAGTAATTTATGTATATATATTTTTTTGTTTAATTTCTATTTGTATATATTCGTTTTTATTTATGTATATTTCCTAATTTTGATTAAAAAAAATAATTTTTTTTATTTATACTTCATTTTTATTTTATTTTATTTAGTGAAATGTATAGTTTCAAGTAGTATATATATGAAGGTTTAATTATAATTTTATTCTTGTTTGAATAAATAAATTGATTAAAGTTAGTTCAAATGCATAGTTCAACTTTCAATTACTACTATATGAATTTTAAATGATAATTTTAGTAAATTACATAGTTTCAAGTTGTAGTATGTGTTGATAATTTATGATTTGATTATTTTGTTGAGATTTTAGGTTGAATGTATTATTTTGTTGAAATTATATGTTTAATTTATGATTTGTGTGATTAATTTTTGGATGTTATTTATTTGATTATTCATTTTTGTATAAAATTTTGTTCGTATATGATTGTTGGTCATTCTTTGTATAAAAGTTTATTGGTTTATGATTATACAATTTTAGTAAATTGCATAGTTTCAAGTACTAGTATGTATATGATTTATGTTTAGTAAGATTCATAGTTTCAAGTAGTATATGAATTTTAAATTATAACTTTCTAGTTCTTTGAATAAATAAATTGATCAAAGGTAGTTGAAATGCATAGTTTTCAAGTATTAGTATATGAAGTTTAAATTGGTCAAAGGTATACTTGAAATGCATAGTTTCAAGTACTAGTATCTATATGATTTATGTTTCGGAATTGTTGGCTATGTTTGTTGGTATATGATGTTTAATTTATTTGTGTAATTCATGATTCATATTTTGTAGTAAGTAATTATGGATCGAAATTGGATGGTTGCCGATCGTTTGTCACAAGAATATGAAAATGGTGTGAAAAGTTTATTGAGTTTGCTCTAATAAATGTCGAGGATAGAAAGTTCATTCCATGTCCTTGTTGGAAGTGTTTAAATTTGAGTACAGTAGATGAGGATGAACTAGAAGAGCATTTGATATGTAATGGCATAGATACAAACTACACTTGTTGGACAAATCATGGTGAGATGAAAGTTGATTCTAGGTCCACTCGATTTAAGTTTGATAGTAGACACGAGGAAAGTGTGACGTGGCGTAAGGGATAATGAAGAAATACCAAGGTATTAGATGCTTAATAACCGTCACGTTTAAAAAAAAAAAAAATTTAATTTTCGATGCATGGTGGGACAGGGGGCGGTATAAATAATTTAGATGATAATATTATTTAGTAAATTTTTAGCAGTGCATTTATAATTTAGTAGTTTTGTCCATGGAATATTGTATCTTTGAAATTGGGTTCGTTGAGATTTAGAAATGCGAGCCGGAGAAAGTGCCGAAAGCCAAAGGCAGGTTCAGTTTTTTAAATATCTCTTCGTACATCCTCAGCGTCATCACAAAGCAACATCATGCTTCTTCTCTTTCTCCTTGGTGGTAGGAATACCATCCCCCCCCTTGACATTTTTCTTCCATTTCTCTCTTCAATTGTCGCTCAAACTCAAGATCGTTTGTAGAATATTGTTCTCCCATCATTCTCTTCGAGTTAAGGTAAGAAATTTCAAGTCTTTTGAGATATTTCTTGGGTTTTGACATAGTTGACTTTTAGTTGACTTTTCCATAATTTAATTTTATGATGAATCTTAGTTGGTGTGGAGTTACGTGACGTATATAAGTGATTAATTAAGTGATTTAGAATTCGTTTGAGATGTTATAAATTTGGGTTGACTTTTAGTTTTCGGTTGACTTTTGGGTTGATATTTTCTAAGACTTTAAATGTGTAGGAGGTTATGTTGGGACCTTATTATAGTAATTATGATTTTTAAATTGGTGATTTACAATTGATTAAAAAGGGAGTTATGTTGAAAAAGTGTTAATTCGAGTTGAGTTGTAATTGATATTTCCGAATATAGGTTGTTAATTATGGACTGTGATTAACTAGAATGACTTATAAGTTGATTTGTAATGATAAAGTGATAAGATGGAATTTTAGCGGGGGATCGATTGGGTTGTGTCCGATGAGATTATAATTCGATAGTTATCCGTCATGTTAGACCGTTTGGAAATAGTTCCACTAAGAGTTGGTTATGTATCTTCTAGAACGCCGGTATAGTAATAGGTCTTGATTATAATTTCTGGGTGTTGTTTAGGCGTTGATCGTGGAAAAGGGCGGATTCGCGTTGTGTTAGCGGAGGTTTTTGTGGTAACTAGAGGAGGTGAGTACTTATCTCGCGGGTGTTACTTTTACGTATTCATTATAAATTGTGGGAACATGTTGACGTATGATTACGTGAGAATGATACACATGTAATTGTTATATGATTATGTGATTATATTACGTAGGCGTTGAAGATTGCTTGAGGTAAATGTAGCTTGAACTCCCGACTTATATTTCTAATTTATGTGGCCTTGTTGGCACTTATGATTTTACATGGCCTTGTCGGCGATTGTGCTTGACTTACGATTGGGAGATGTTTAGCTGTGTGCTTGGAGATTGTTTGGGAGTAGAGTAGGCGGTTATTGAGGTGATGGTTAGAGTTATCTATGACTTGAGGTGACTTGAGTATCGAGGATTTGACATGTTGGAGATGATTAAGGGTTAGATGACTCTCATACCATGCGGGATATGCGGCGATATTGGCACTTATACTTAGTGTATAAGTGCGATTGTGCACTATACTTAGTGTATAAGTCTTGATTGTGCACCCTGCTTAGTGTATAAGAAGCGGTGTGCACTTATACTTAGTGTATAAGTGCGGTGTGCCTTATACTTAGTGTATAGAAGCGGTGTGCGCATACTTAGTGTATAAGTGCGATTGTGCCTTACACTTAGTGTATAAAGCGATTGTGCCTTAGACTTAGTGTATAAGGCGATGTGCCTTATACTTTGTGTATAAATACTTATTGTGCCTTATACTTTGTGTATAAGTGCGGTTTTGGCCTTGCTTGCTGGCGGTATAAGTCTTGAGTGATTATTGATTAGTCCATTCCTCTGGTAGGCCAGTTGAGTATATGCGCATTAGAGGTTTGGTATCTTGGTGGGGATATGAGAGATAGGAGGTTTGATGACTAGAGTTTAAGTGGTTGTTGAGGTCTATTGATTTCTTTACGAAATTATTGTGCTTGCTTTCCGGACAGCCCATTATATCTTAAGTATGTGTGTGAGACTTCACATTAGGAATCATGTTGTATGACCTTTTTGGTAGTCCTGGATATAATGTATTTTATTCATATTTGACTATTATATTGATGATTGACTTTCGTTCCATTATGAGTAAGTTCGCCCCTGTGTTAAGTTTCACTAAGTTCGCGGCTTACACCCGCACCGCGTGGGCGGCATTTCATTTGTACGAGGTTGGCGGTTGAGCCAAGAGAGGCATTGAGAGTTTGTTCAGTGGCTAGGTGGCGTCGGGTGGCGGAGGATCCTCGCGGTCACGATTTTGATGTGTTGTCAAGCCCCATTTTTGATTGTTGTATTGTCCTTTTTGAAATTTTAGCCTTGTCATTTTGTTGTCATTTGTATTCGGAGTCTGTCACGTATCATCTGTTGTAGCCTTGCCGACATTACTTTTTATTTGGAGATGTTGTGTATATATATATGGGTTGGTTGTGTAGATATCAGCTGATGGATTATAAATCTTAAAAACTGTTTTTGATTTGGAAACTTGATTGTGATCACATTTTTGGATGAAAAGAATTTTGTTTTAAAGCGAATTAGATCCATCGGTTTGGTATTTGGTGTTCAGTTTTAATGACTCTCCTTACTCAGGCGGCCGACTGGGGCGGAGTCGTTACGTTAGAAGATTTGATTTATCATCTGAATTATTGAAGAGATTTAAAAAGATGATGCGAGAGAAATCTTTGTGGGATGGATGTAAAAGTTTATCCAATTAAGATCGATTATTACCTTGTACAATTTAAAAGCCAAACATGGATGGACTGATTCATCTTTCACAGACCTGTTGAGTAAGGTTAAAGAATTGTTGCCTGATGATAATGTGTTGCCTCGAAGAACTTATGATGCAAAACAAGTGCTCAGTTCAATTGGGTTGAAACACGAGAGGATACATGCATGTGTGAACGATTGCATATTATTTCGAAAGGAACATGCATCATTGAAAGAATATAATGCTCCTTGTTATAAGAAAAGAGAATTTTCCCCAGTCAAAGTGATGTATTATTTTCCACTTTATACAGACTCAGAATACGTATGCAGTGCAGTTATGCAAAAGAAATTAACATGGCATTTCGATGAAAGGGTAAAAGATGGAAAGCTTAGGCATCCTGCGGATGCACGTCAGTGGAAGACTTTTGATGCTAAGTACCCAGAATTTGCAGCGGAACCTAGAAACTTACGGTTTGTATTGTCATCAGATGGAATGAATCCTCATGGAATTCAGAGTACCTCTCATAGTACATGGCCGGTAGTTTTGGCAATGTATAATTTACCGCCTTGGCTATGCATGAAGCGTAAATATTTGATGTTGTCTGATATCACCGGACCTAAACAACACGGAAGCGATATTGGTGTATGCCCGGCACCTTTAATTGTGGATTTGAAATTTGTTTGGGAGGAATGGTTTAGATGTATATGATGGGTTAAGAAAAGACAACTTCAATTTAGAGGCTATGTTGTTTGGAGGCGTTGAATGACTTCCTGCTTATGAAAATTTATCTGGATATCGTATAAAAGGACAACATGCATGCCTCAAGTGTGAAGATCAAACTGACTTTGTTTGATTAGAACATAGTAAAAAAGAGGTTTACATGGGGCATCGTAGGTTTTTACCGAAGGAGCATGGATATAGGAAAGCAGCTTCAATGTTTGACGGAAAATGTGAAAATCGTGGACCTCCTCCTATTTTAACGGGCCAAGAGGTATTTGATAAGGTGAAGAACTTGCAAATTCCATTGGGGAAGGGAAATTCTAAGTCGGTACCTTCTAGGGGTTTTAAGAAGTGCTCAATTTTCTGGGAGTTGACTTATTGGAAGGATTTAGCTGTCAGACATTTCATAGCCCTTATGTATCAAGAAAAAAATATCACTGAAAGTTCTGTATCTACATTATTAGGTACAAAGGGTAAAACAAAAGATATGAAGAATTCGAGGAAGGACTTGATACAATTGGGAATAACAGAAGAACTGAGATCCGTAAAAGATGGATGCAAAACATATTGCACCCTAGCTGCGAGTACTCTTAGTAAGAAGGAGAAATTTTTTTTTTGTCAGACTCAGAGATCAGTTAAGGTTCTTGAGGGTTATTCATCAAACATCGGAAGTCTAGTTTCGTTAAAAGATTCAAAGATGAAGGTATTGAAGCCACATGATTGTCATATCCTCATGAAGAATTTGATTCCAGTGACAATACGGTCTATTCTACCTAATGAGGTACGTGTAACAATTACAAAGTTACGTTTATTCTTCAAGACTATTTGTTTCAAGGTGATTGATCTTGATAATTTTACGGTGTCTATTTGAAATTGTTGAGATCCTTTGTGAGCTGGAAATGTATTTTCCACCATCTTTCTTTGATATTATGGTGCACTTGACGATTCATTTAGTTGAGGAGATAGAAGAGTGTGGGCCACCGACCTTGAGGTGGATGTACCCTTTTGAAAGGTATATGAAAGTTTTGAAGGGATATGTCACAAGCAGTCGGCGAGAGGGGTTGTATGTTAGAGGTACTAATGAAGAAAGAAGCTGTGGAATTTTATACTGAATATATGACAAATTTAGAGAACATAGCTCTTCCCGATTACCCTCGTCATGCTAGTAACAGGGTAAGTGAAGGAGATATGCAGGGCGCAATTGGTGACGTAGAAGGGCTGATTTGAACAAACGCACTTGTACATCCTAAATAACACGGATGAGGTTAGATCATACATTGACATGCATAAAGTACTACTTGAAGGACAATCGAGCGAGGGGGTAACTGCGAAGGATCTGTCGTACTTCGTTTCTTGGTTTTGAAAATCATGTGGCTAAACGATTAAATGTAAATGCTAACTCTATTTCGAGATACAATCAAATAGATATCAAAGTACGTGTATGCACGTTTTTAAATATAGTTCTTACACTGTCAATGGGTACCGCGTTACACGCAGAACAAGATGAAAGAGATATCACCGCCGAGAGCATTGAAGTCACACTTGCGAGGAACTAGAAATCATTAAATGCTAAAGACATAAACCCAATTTGTAAGTTTCTATGGTGTGATTGAACATATGGGAGTTGGATGCGTCGGGTTTCAAGTTCCCATTACATTGTATGTGGCTAGAGAATAAATATGGAAAGCAGGTTGATGAATTGGGTTTTGTAAGAGTCGACTTGAATAGGGTTGGTTCAAAAAATGACTCATTCATACTAGCTTCACATGCTAACCAAGTGTTTTACGTTAGTGATCCAGTTAGCTCTAAATGGTCGATTGTTCTTATTTCTAACAAGTTTAATGAATATAAATCTAAGAACATTGAAGAAGACTATGATGTCGAAGATGACCCGTTTAGAGGAGTTACATCATCGAGACATATCAATGCAAAGTGCTTTTATGCAAGAACTGATCATACGAGGAATATTTGCGTCTTCTGAGCCCGAGAAAAATAATATAGCATTGTTCGAGCTGGTAGTAAAAGGAAACGTGGAAAAAAATAAATATGGGTGTTTATTTATTTTTTTGTATATTTTAATTTATTTATGTCAACCAATTCATATTTTTTATATTATATTTGTGTTTTTGACCGTTTCATGTGATTTTTATTTGTAGGATTATGGGAGACGGCATTTCTAATATTGATGCCACTATGTCTGCTAGCGATGATGATGTTGATGTTGCTTCTGGTTCCAACATACTATCTCAAAAACGGAAGCGAATAGGTGGAGGTAAGAGAGGAATTGTTTCAATGAAAAAAGTTGTTGTTGCTAGAAGTAATGAGATCAAATTTAAGGTACTATGTTGTTCTAAAATTATTCTATACATTGTCATTTGTTTATACGTTGGGTTACTTGTCACTTACTAACTATTTTAAGTGTATTTATTACTTGTAGGTCGATTTCAACATTGATGGCCAACTGATTGGCCCAAAAAAGTCCACATTTGTCGAATACATTGGTTTACAACTTGCTGGATTCGATGATCCTTTTGACATATAGATAGTCTTGTGAAGCAAACAATGTTGAAAGAACTTCAGGTTGTTGAATTTTTGGATTGTATGGATTACATATAAACATATGCATGTCTACATATGGATATTTATGTGATATAAAGTTAGTCGTGTATGTTTTCATGCGGTTTTTAGCTTGATGAGAGTCATATGGATATGACTATGAAAAAGGTGGCAAAAGCGGCACGGAGTTTTTGTGCAAAGTTATCCAAAGAATGCTACTATAGTGAAGTTAATCCTATTTTGAAACATCTTGAAAGATATAACAAGCTTAAGGTTGTGGAAAAAAACTGGGAAGGATTTGTAGAAGAGGTTGGAGGCAAAGATTTAAGGTAATTAGATTTGCACTTAAAAATTTAGAAATTTACACTAATGTAGTATTGTGTACTAATTGTTACTTTATGTAGCAATTGAGTGAATCGAATTCACAAAGCGCCAAAAATAAGAGGTGCTTGCACAGATTGGGTGCTTTGGGTTATGCTCAATTTAGAACAAATTGTAAGCTACTTTTTTATATTCAATATATTTACTTATTATACATATTTTCAACAACTTAGATAATTTTGTTTCATTCTTAAAACCAATGTAGAAAGAAAAAATTGAAAATGAGCGGCCATCTAGACAACGACTAATATTGTAGAAGGAAGCTCGAAAGCTGCGAGATGGGAAAATCGCAAAAGATGTGCAAAACATAGTGGATGAAGGAGTAAGTTCTAAAACTGATATCTAATTTAAGACTTATGTTTTATGTGGAAATAATCTAAATGCATAATTGCAGGAGGCTATTACCGACACCCTTACAGAGGAAGAAATTGCTTTATGTGGTCGAGCGATAATGCGGCAAAGACCATGAAGAAGGAGTACTATGGACGAGTACTTACAGCCGGTCATGGGGTAACAAAGACCGATTTTTTTGGAAAGAGACGAGATTCGTCTCAAAACCCCGAGGTTCATGAATTGAAACAAATGGTGATGGAAATGCGACATAAGTTACAACATTTGGGAAAGATCATAATTTGAAGGTGCGTCCTTGATGTAAAAATTAGATGAAGGCAGATTGGCGCCCTCGAGCCGGGTTTACCAGGTACCCAGGCGGTCAAAGAAGTTGCTCTACAGTTGGTCCCGATTTGATTCCAGAGGTATTTCTTCAATACTTTTATTGATGTTATATGTTGAGTTTTGTGTGTAATAAATTTGTCTAGTTTTTTGTTCAAGGATATAACTTCGATAATATCTCGCTATATGTATTTCGTTATATGTATTTCCATAAGTAGAAGCTAAGACAACTTAGATGTTGTGTACTAATAAGCTATATGAAGTATTGTGACTATGAGTTGTGATAACTGTTATTTCGTTATATGTTGTGATAACTGTTATTTTGGGGTACAAATCATTAAGTCATGTTATAATGATTTTTTCATTAGAGTGAGAGTCTTTGTGACATGTTCGCAGATTCACCATCGTACTCTAAGGTTGGGTCGGCATTTGTATTGTGTAAAGAGGGGCAGAAAATTCACAATATTTAATTGAAAGGCGACCCGGTAGGGGTTTTGTTTTAAAGAAGTGTCCCACGGCCATGAAGGTACATCTTTACCATGTCCTATTGTTGAGGCAGAGATCACTACTGTAGGTGATGCATTGGGTACATTTGTTGCATGGCCTAGTAGATTGGTTTCCTTACAAAGAAAGGTACACAAAAAATAAATTATATGATTAGTTGTGATAACTTCAATATATGATTAGTTGTCATTCATACTAAATAGTGAAACCGATTTTCAGGCCTCAAGATTCAATAAGGAAGCCAGCTTACAAAGTAAAGAGAAAGTTTCAATTGCTTAGTCCGTCGCTCCAGTTATTCAGAGGAAGCCAGCTTATCCTCGAGAGGGTGACATCGACCATCATACATGCTTTGATTTTTGTAAGTTTCATGCTCGCTACAATAGAGAAGGTGATTGATTTGAAATTCAAATGAGTGAAGCTTTCTTTGATCATGTTTCCATTGACAACGTGAAAGAGGTGGTCACACATGATTGGTTAATTGCTACCACTATATGCATTTACATAAGGTAATGATAACAATATATTCTAAATATTTCATAGATCTATTTATAATATATAGTTATTAATATATTTTCTATTGAAGGTACTTGTGTGATGTGTATTTGGTTGATGAGGGGCCCACTTGACATGGTGTCAATGAGTTCTCATTTTATCCTACACATAAGCGGCTTACTTGGCATACTAAATCGATGGATATACTACAAAAGCATAATGAGAGACTTGATAAAATTAAAATTCATGTAGTATCATATAATATAGGATTAGTACACTATAATTTATTTTAAATTAATTAGTAGTTAATTTTCATACTAGTGCTATTTTGGGTACTAACTAATGTCATTCAAATAATGCTTAGTGATCGATAATTTGAGTTTGATTTCCACTCCAACACAGGCTGACCATATACTATATGGATCCGCTAAGAGTATGTAATAACCGTTACGAAAAAAAAAATAAATAAATAAATTTTTTCGGTCGGTGGGACGAGAATAGTATAATTTTTCGATGATGATATTATTTAGAAGTAAAATTTTTGAGCAATTTCATTTATAATTTAGTAGTGTTTGCCATGGAAGAATTTATCTTTGAATCGGGTTCGAGTGGAGATTTAAGTACGATAGCGGAGTGCTTGAGAAACCCGAGCAGGGACTGTTCGATTTTTATACATATCTTGAGAAACATCCTCCATCATAAAACCAAGTCATCATCTTCATCTTGTTCCATTTTGCGAAATATTCACACTCCCCTTAAAAATTTCATTTTCCATTTCTCTTGATTGTGCTGAACTTCAGAAATCGGTTGTAGAATATTGGTTCCCCGTCATTCTCTTCGAGGAGTTAAGGTAAGAAATTTCAAGTCTTTAGGGATATTTCTTGGGTTTTGACATAGTTGACTTTTTAGTTGACATTTCATAATTAATTTTTATGATAAATCTTAGTTGGTTATTGTAACGACCCACCCGAGTCGACATACGAGGTTAAGATCATTAACAACGTATACGAGAGTCCCT
>JADFUC010002305.1:0-50776 GCA_019722365.1 Lithospermum erythrorhizon
ATGTTGTGCTTCGTTCAGTTGCGTATTGCTTTAATTTAGTTGACGTATAAGGATGGACCACTTGGGAAGATGAAGTAAGTTAATGAATCTTGTTGTCCGATGTGGAGTATGAATATGAGAGGCAAGAAGAGAATATGCAAGTGTCGTAATAGGTTGATATTGGAAATTCTATCTCGATGGATATTAAGGGAATTGAGGATAAGCTGAAATGGAAAATTTTTGCCGCAAAAATGTTGTCACGATTGAGTGATTGTGTGAGGTTATCGATCATCTAGATGCATTGGAATATGTTTGTACATCTGAAATATTGGGAAAAATTGGTATTGGTGAAATTAAGTGTGTGAGTACTCTATTAGTGGATATAAAGTTGGATTTAATGTAGCTGAGCAAATTGGGATGAAAATGAATATTTTAGTTGATTGCCATTATGAAGTTCTAAGTTGCTTAAGTTGTGAAGTGTTGCTTGAAGAATAAAGTGGAATAATGAAGATTTTGGGACTCTGGGAGAAAGAAAAGATGTTTAGTAGTACTCTATTAATAAACTATTTAAGTGGGATGGAAAATCGATAACGATTGGTGTAGTAAGTCTGAGGAAGGAAGAATTGTTGCAGAAAATTAGTTGATATACGGTTAGGTGGGACTTTAGAAAATTACCGGATGAAATAGAAAGTGCTTGACATTGTGAAATGACATAATGGGCTGATGCGACTAGCGGGAGTTGTCTCAAAGTGTATTATGTATCAAATTCAGTGCGGAATAGCCTTTGTAAAGTATGATATGTGGAGTATCTGTTATCTTGACATATGATATGTGGGGTTATAATAGGTATAAGTTGGGAAGGAGAAAGTATGAAGTTTGATATAAATTTGGTAAAAATGGTAGAATATCAAAGAGACTTAATTAAGGATGCAAATTTAGTTGCTCTGATGATCGAGGAAAAAGATATGAAAGGGAATAATTTCTTCAGGAAGACTTGAATATTGTACAATTTATATAAGGAATTAAGGGCTCGAGATTTGAGTTATTCGTCGGGTGTAGATGGCTATGACCTTGGGGTGATAACGAAGTGCGGTGTTTGAATATTATCTTGTTTCAGTCAGTGTTGGCATTGAATCGATTGGAAGGTTCTTGACAAGTCCCACATAGGGCCAGTGGAAGTTAATGAATCTGAGATGATGTGTTTAAATATTTTAGGCGAGGTGGAATCCTCGTAAATTATCGGTTGAATTACCGGCTCGCTCGGAGGAAGTTGGACTAGGTAATGAAAATTTGTAAGAATTACTAGTAGAAAATGAATCTTGGGATCTCATTAGTAAGAGAAGTATGATGGTGAAGTGTTAATGTTATTTCTAAGGATTAGAAATTTATGGCTACTGAGTGTAGATAAAAGTTGACAAATCCCAAAGGGCGATGGGGTATTAACAAGTGTGGTAGAATATACATGTTGCACCAATAAGTCAGGAGCATAATAATTGTGGGAAAGAGCCGTCGTGGTTGTATAATGTGGGACTTGGTAGATTTTGGGGTGTATTGTGATTTGAGAGAGAGGTGATGCCGTGAGAGCAAAGTATATTTAGATTTGACCCCACAACTCTAGAGGGTACTAAGAGATTCATACTTATGATTCTGGTTGGTGGATTTAGAGAGATGCTTAACAAAGATGATAATTGAATTGGTATGAATAGCTTTACAAATTTTCCTGTAAGGTTGAATCATAATGGTCATGGTGACATGAGTCAAGATGATAACGTCGACTTTGACTTTGAAAGAGTTATTAATGATGAAGCAAGATCAGACCTCAGTGAGAATACAACAGTGAAATCCATGAATTCAAGGACAAATAAGGAAGAAATGCTATGTTGTCCCAGTATAACCCTCAACGGAAGGCGGTGGCTATTATGTGGGGATATAAGACGGATTGATGTGTAAGACATGAGTTATAGAGGTGATAATTTAACTAGGAAGGAGGTTGCTCATAGTAATAATAATTTCCAAGCCAGTGTTGGGATGGCACCATCTGAGGTTATTGAAGGAAATGTTGAATTCTAATATGTTGTAATGAGACGGAAGGAAAGGAAATATGACTCTAATGAGTGATGAAGAACTATGTGGGAAGAATGAAACTCGATATAACTACAATTGAAAACAGCGTTGAGGTATGTTGAATGATGAAGAAGTAACATTGGGTGAATCCTATAATATAGCTAAGCGAATAGAAATGAGGATCCAGGAAGTACGATGCGGAAGAAGGATGACTAAGGGAATACAAAAAGTGATCGGTGTTAATGTCTAACTATTATGAGTAGAAGCACGTTGACGATAATTGTTTGTATAAAAGTTCAGAACGAAGTGTGAACGTGGAGGGAATATGGTAATTTTGCAATTTTCAACTAATGTAGAAACTGAGACTCTAGGAATGCGAATATGCGGAAAGGTGATATTGGTGGCTATTTGAGCTGGTAATAAGTTGTGATGATAAGGGGTTACCAAGTAGTAAGTGGTATGAATAGGCGGTGGGCGTTGTAGCGTAAGCTAATATATATATATAGCATGTTATGGGTATTAGGATGTAGGAAATTTGATGTTGATAAATCGCAGTAAGACTGGAAATGTATGATGTTAATAGTGAACCTAAGGTATATCCGCTATGGTGAAGTTGACATAAGGATAGCTTCATGATTGTATGTGAATGGTAAATGAATATATATAAAAAAAAAAAAAAAAAAAGGGGTGTGTGATGATAATGTATTGGCAGTGGCGATGTAATGCGGTGAATTTATATGGAGTAGATTTGTTAAAGGTGGATAAGACTATACTATGAAGTGGTGTTTTAAAGGTATATATGTGGGAGCATTACGAAATGGTGGGGTTATCGGTGATGTATTATACGCTAGTTGTATGCTGGGAAACTTTGGGTATTTACTATATTCGGATGTCACGATAGTCAGTAATGAAAAAAAATTGGATGAGCTGAGTTTGATAAGGGAACTAACCTCCATATGAATGAATCTAATAGTCAATAACGAGGTGATATGATGACACGAATTATGAGTGGATATGACCGATATTGGTAATATGATAAAATAGGAGTTGGTGGTCGTTGATGTGATATAAGATATTATATGATGATATGGTGCCTGGAATAGGCGGTTGAGGTGTCTTACAAAGGCGGATGAGTTGACATGGTCGATATAAAAAAAACTGGCGTGATTAATATAAAACAACTGTTATGATATGATTGGATTATATATTTTGAGTGGTGGTATATTGTGAATGTAATTGCAGTATGATGTAGAACTAATGAAACGAAGTGCTATATTGTGAGAATTTGATTGGGTGATAAGATGTCATAACATTCGGTAATAAGAGCATATTGAAGGCTAGTTGGGACGATAAGAAAATCGGGTCTTGAGTAAATTTCGAGGACGAAATTTTATAAGGTGGGTAGGTTGAAATAACCCGTTACGCTTAAGCGATTGAAATGTGTTACATATTTCGGTTGGTGGTGGGACCCGGAGATAGTATAAATAATTTCGGAATAAATCGATGTACCGAGATTAGTATTATATGATAATAGTTTACGACATGGGAAATTTTACATTTGGAATCGGTTTTATTGAGATTTAAGTACGGAAAGTGGAGATATAAACCGAACCAAACGGGGACTTAAGCCATTTTAAAATCTTATCATCTTTCATTATCATCAAAACAAAATCCATCCACTTTCACCCTTAGCCGAGATTCCCCACTTCCCCTCCCCTTGACATTTTCTTCCATTTACCAAATCGATTGTTGCTTCAAACTCCAAAGGACAAAGTTGTGGATTTGCTTCCCTCATCATCCTCGTCATATCTAGGTAGAAAAGATCAAAATCTTTTGAGTAATTCTTGAGTTTGGAGAGTTGACTTTTAGTTGACTTTTACCAATTGGATATTAAACTTTGAAATATGTTATGTAGTCTTCCATAGTTGTTTTGAAGTTAAAGTTGGAATCTTTTTGGGTATTTTCATGAATTTGAGATGTTGACTTTTAGTTTGAATTTGGTTGACTTCGAGTTTTGAGGCTTTAAAATGGTATAGAGTTATCATCTAAGTTTGGATTATGTGATAAGAAGTGATAATGATCGATTCTTGGGTTTGAAATTGTTGAATATGTTATGTAATTTTCGGTTTGTCATTTGTTTTTGTTGGATGTATTGTTGGAATACCACGATGGACAGAGGTTTTGTCTTTGTTAATGTCGGCGAGGTTATGTTTGTTATTGGTATCCATCGATTGGTGGCTACGGTGTACGAGGTTGTTAATGATCTTATACTCAATTGCCAGACTTAGGGTGGGTCGTTACAATATGTGCAAGGATTTTTACCACTTTCATACATATATATGCTAGTACCATATGTTTATTACATCAACATCTTCATTCAATTATATGAAAATACTCAATATCTTTATCAACAGAATACTTGATGTTTGATATAATACTACCTTTAATTTTTTAATTTTTATCATAACAATAGTACCCGTTTAATGCAATGAATTAGTCTACTTATACTAAATTTTTTTGTTTGATAATTATTCAATTATAAATTGAAAAAATAATTTTCTAATCCAAAAATTATTATTAAAAATATCTATATCTAAATTATTATGTGATATTTTATATTACATTTTAATAGTGAAATAAAAAAAGTTTCAAATTACTAGGCATTTGGCTAACTTAATTTCCGGGCCTTGGTGGGCGTCGAGGCCCGACCCGCGATCGGTTGAATTCGGCTACCGGCCCATTAAGAAATGGGGCGGATGGGGGCACCGATGGATTGGGCCAGGCCACGGCTACTGTTCGAGCCACCCAGTAGCCGGTGGGTATTCGGTCCGGGCCGGTTCGAGAGCCCCTCAGTCGCTTATCGCGTGCCACTATTTAACACACAAAAAATATTCTAAAACACTTGTTTCATTTTTGTAAGTAGTTGAACTAAGCGTGATAATGCGAGCAGGGGAGATGCAGCGAACAACCCCGCTAACGAGAAGGAATCGCAGACTTCGATTGAATCCTTAGACTTTGATAAAAAAAAAGTAATGAGTATTGTAATTGCTTGGAAAGTGATTGTGAGTATTTTAATTTCTTAGAAATGATTGTGAGTTGTGAGAAATGAAGAATGGTCTTGCCCCCTTTTTATAGAGCTCTCCATGGTGTTGTACAATTTTAACAGGGGGAATAAACATGATTGCAAGATTTGATCAAACGGTACCACGTTTAGTACAAAAGTAGCCATTAAAGAGACGTTGGGACTAAACGTGGTAATGTTTGATCAAACGGTACCACGTTAATTCATAAAAGTAGCCGTTACTTATTTGTAGCCGTTGGGAAAAATTTGCCGTTGGGATCTAATGTGAGTGCCGAGCGGTATCACGTTTAACACAAAATGCTTCGTTAAATAGCCGTTAAATAGCCGTTGAGACTAAACGTGGTACCGTTTGTTGCATAAGTTGATTAGAAAGCATTTTTCTTGGATCTATAAATAGAGCATTTTGTTAAATAAATGCAACTATTAACTTGTCCGATTTACAATTGTTTATTAGCATATTGTTCCGCTATGCCTCGAGAAAGAATTCGGAGGAGTGCGGTGTAAAAGGTTTTCAAGATTATCGTAGATCCGCCGACAAAGGCTGATTTACTCAAAAGCTGTTGAGCGTGTCAACTTTTTGTAGCCGTGAGTGTAAGCTATCTGTGGATGACGAGCTTCATGATGTCAAAATTGAAAATGGAAGGTTCGAGGATGGTGACGAAACACATCATGTTTACTTCACGGATGGGTGGCGTGAATTTGTGGAACGTCACAAGATAGAATGTGATGACTTTGTAGCTTAGATTTCACCGTGAGCAGGACTCAGCGTAATCATTATATCATTTTAGTTGTCGTTTATGCGATATTAATTGTTGTGAGAAAATGTCTATTGTATCTTAAACTACCTATTTGAACTATTAATAAATCGTTATTTCATTAGAAATGTTATTTGTTGATTCGCCATCAATTTATTGTCATAAATGGTACAGATTAGAATTACGGTGGGGCGTTTAGATGCAAGCGTGGTACCGTTTAATACAAAGCGGTGCCCATTAAGCCAATACACGGGCCTCGAACGAATAAGGTGGGTACTCCTCGGGCCAGGACCGGCAGGTTCGTTAAGGGCCTTTGCGTCGAACTTGTGACACGACCCGGCCGGTTCGATCCTCCGGTTCGTTAGACACGCTTACAAATTTACATATCTAATTGTAATAACCGTTATAAAAAAAAAAAAAAAATAAAAATTTAATTTTTGATTCGGTGGGACCGGGAATAGTATAATTTTTTTTTTCGAATGATAATATTATTTTGTAAATTATTTGAGCTGAGTTACGATTATATTTAGTGGTATGTGAGGAAATTCGAGTTAAGTTAGATCGTTAGATGGTTAGATGACTTCGATTCGACAGTCGAACCTGAGGCTCACATTTTAAACTTTAAGACTTAAGTGTTAAGTCTTCCATCCTCATCCACTATTCATCAAACACAAAAATCTTCTTCTTCTCTTCCTCATTTGGCCGAGACCCTCCCTCTTGAGCAAGACAAGATTTTTCTCTTCCATTTCTTCACTTTATTGCATATAAACGTCCTCAAGTTGGTTGCTAAGACTTTCATCGCCTTTCCCTACAGATTTGAGGTAGAAATTGGAGTTTTTATGGTTTTTTCTTGGTTGACTTTTGGTTGACTTTTCCATAATTGAATTTTATGATAAAATCACTTGATTGGTTATGGGTTCTGTGACATATATGTGATGAATTCGTGATTTAGAGCTCGTCGAGGGCGTTATGGTCGAGGATTGACTTTTGGGGTTTCAGTTGACTTTTAGGTGGATATTTTTTATAAGACTTTAAATGTGTAGGAGGTTATATTGGGACCTTGTTATGATAGTTGTTATGATGTTAAATTGGTGATTTAAAATTGATTAAAGGGAGTTAGGTCGGAAAAGTGAAAATTCCAAATTGAGTTATAACGGATATTTCGAATTATAGGTTGTTAATTATGGACCAGCTGATTAATTAGAATGACTTATAAGTTGATTTGTAATGAGAAAGCGATAAGATGGAATTTAGCGGGGATGGTGGGTTGTGTCCGATGGGATTATAATTAGATAGTTTATCGAGTCCAAGTTATACCATTTAGAGATAGTTCCACAGAGTTGGTTATGTATCTTCTAGAAACGCCCGGTATATAGTAGTAGGTCTTGATTATACTTTACGGGTGTTGTTTAGTGATCGTGGAAAAGAGGCGATTACCTTGATTGTCTTTGAAGGTTTTGCGTTAGCTAAGCGAGGAGAGGTGATGCTTATCTCGCGGGTGTTACCTTACGTACTTACCTTGATTTGTGATATGCATGTTATTGTGTTATGATTATGAGAATGATATACATGTAATTGTTGTGTTTCTGTGGCCTTGTCGGCACTTATGATTTCTGTGGCCTTGTCGGCACTTATGATTTGTGTGGCCTTGTTGGCGATTGTGTTTGACTTACGATTGTGGGATGTTTTGGCTGTGTGCTGTATTACTGTTTGGGAGTAGAGTAGTTGTTGGGTTATGCATGAGTTTGAGGCCTTGAGTATCAGGGGGTGACCACATGTTGGGATTACTAGGGATTAGGTGACTCTCGCTTCCTTGCGGGATATGTGACCTTATTATTTTATACTCGGTATAAGCGTGTGAGTTTGTACATCTTGCGGTATAGCGTGCGGTGCCAGATTCTGTTGTCGCTTTCTTTGTGTGCATTGTCGGTGTGGCCACATACTACGGTATAGCGTGCGGTATGACTTTCTGTTTTGTCGCTTTCTTTGTATGCGTGCCGGTGTGGCCTATCTTACGGTATAAATGCGGTTTTGGCCACGGTATAGCGTGCGAGTATGAGTCTGTGGTCACTGGCACGTATGCGTGTTGATGTGGCCCTATACTACGGTATAGCGTGCGGTGTGCCTTATACTTTGTGTATAAGTGCGGTGTGCCCATATACTTTGTGTATAAGTGCGGTTTTGGCCTTATCTTTGCGGTATAAGTGCGGGGTGATTATTGATTAGTCCGTTCATAGGGTAGACGGATTGAGTATATGCGCATTAGAGGATGAAACTATCTTGCAATTGGGGATATGAGAGATAGGAGGTTTGATGGTAGAGTTTAGTCGTTGTTGATGTGTTTTCTTTCTAGAAGAGTGTGCTTCTTGAACCTTCTATTATATCCTCATGTATTATGTTTGAGATTTCTGCTTGAGGAATTATGTTGTATGGCGCGATTAGATAGTGCTTGGATATATTTATATTATTCATATTTGATTATTAAATTATGACTATCTTAGTTAAAATTATGGCAAGTTCACCCCACTGTGTTAGAAGTTTCACTAAGCCTCGCGGCTTACACCACTTTTCGCTATGGGCATTTTCATTTGTTGTGGTGGCTAGTTGAGCGAGAGAACATTGGAGAGTGTGTTCAAGTGGCTGGGTGGCCTTGGTGGTGAGGATCTCGCGATCTCATTTTTGATGTGTTTATCCTTGATTTTCATTGTTGTATTCCTTTTGAAATCTTAGCCAGGTAGTCATTTGTATGTAGGATCACGATGCGTATCATCTGTTGTAGCCTTGCCGGCATTACTTTATTTTGAGTTATGTTGTGTATATATATGGGTTGGTCGTTTAGATATCAGGTGATGGATTATAAATTTTAAAAACTGTTTTGATTTGGGAAACTTAATTGTGATCACATTTTGGATGAAGCAATTGTATTTTTTTAAAGCGAGGTAATCCATCGGTTTGATGACTGCAGTGTTCAGGATTTTAATGACTCACTCGGAGGCGGCCCGGCGCAGGCGAATCGTTACACTAATACTCCACTTCATCCCCAACTAGTTGTCAATATTTAGAATTTGGATTTTGACATATTAAATGTTAAATTCAAATATTTTATTTTTATTTTATTGTATAATAGTAAACAATAATATTTTCAATGTACTTTAATATTAACATTAAATTTTTAATTCAAATCAAAATCATGTTTATTGATGAAGGGATAAGATTTTGTTATTTTGGAATGGCTTAATCAGCGTGACAATCATTTAATATGAAAGGAGTAATAAATTTGGATATTTTATTTGAGAATTTTTTATTATAATATACTCCATATATAGCATGTTAGTTTTATGCTTAAATAAAAATATCTTTTATATATAAGCTATAGATCTGATAATTAATTAGAGTTGATTAAATATGTGAAAGGAAATTTAAAAAATACAATCTTCACTATTTAATCTTGATTAGTAATTAGTAAACTAATAAGAATATATTGTGTCATAATAATACTTATATTAGTTTTCCTCTATATGAGAAATATAATTCATCGATATTATGAATAAAAAACATTACGTGTATATATGTATATTATTATTATAAGGTATATGATCGCTTTATTGATGAACATTCGATGTCTGAAATCGGTATCTCATCTATTTGAATGGCTTCTTGTCTTATATTAAAGTTGTTGTTTATGTTTGGATATTTTAAAAGTTTTCATATCAAGTAATTAATTACATATATCTTATTAAAGTTTAGCATTTGTTAAAAAATATTTCCATGATATATCCCCCACTTATAAAAGTGTGAGTTGTGTTTCTTCCTTTTTCACATTACTAATTACTACAATACCTTTACTATAATATTTTCTATTGGTGAAAAATAATTTACCTATAAGATTTTTAAACGACTCTATAATAATTATAATTAATAAGTTCTAAATTTTTGCCTCAAATTCTATAACAATTCAAATATAGTGAAATTATCCACTCTCTCTTATAATATGTGCAAGAGTTTTACCACTTTCATAAATATATATACTAATTAAAGTATGTTAAATTATCAAATACATTCAATTATATAAAAAATATTCAACATCTTTACCAACAGATAAAAATGTTTGATATAATATTGACTTTGAGTTTTTGAATTTTATCATAACCATAGGTAAATTTCATTTTTATGCAATGAGTTAGTCTACTCATACTAAATTTTTTTGTATGACAATTATTCAATTATAAATTGAAAAATAATTTTTCTAATTCAAAAAATTACTATTAAAGAATATATATCTAAATTATTATGTGATATTTTGTATTATATTTCAACCATTGAAATAAAAAAAAGTGTGAGCCTCTTTGACTATTTTGCGTGGATAAAATTGAGAGAATTTCACAAAAAAGTCTTGATATTATTCAGTTTTGTGCAAATATTATTGAGTCTAATCATCAATTAAAAAATATTAAAATAAATACATACATAAAATTAAATTAAATTGTAGAACTATGAATATTTTATACTACTAATCAATTGAGAAGTGATGTTTTCTAACAATAAATAAAATAACATAAGGTGTATTTTTATTTGAAGAGAAAAGTGATATTTTTCTAACAATAAATAGATTACAAAATGTGCATTTTTTTATTAAAGCTTGAAAATGAAGAGTAGTATGATAATAAAACTTTTAAATCTATTATTAAAAAATTATAAGAAATCATATAACTATGAACAAAATGAATGATAATATAAATCAAAAGTATAATTTATAAATTTACGTAAATAATTAATTACTTTATTTATTATCTCAGTTTAAATGTTTGAAGCATACATAGTTACATGCGTTGCACGTACATTTTACTAGTAAACTGGAAAAGCTGGACTTGCTCAAAACCAATTCAATATAACCACTCACTTTGTATGCATCAAGTCACGGAGCTCGCTAATAGCAGCATTGATTCCATGAAGAGCCATTTTCCTCACCTATAAAGCAATAACGAGGAATTGATCTGGAGTTTTAGATATAAAACAATGAGAACTTTGAGCAAGGGTAACTAAAAGAGAAAACCTTTGAATATGGGTTAAGATGCGTTAATTACCTCAAACATTTTATTTTTGGCCTTGTGGTGCAGAGGGAGTAGACGAATTTCTTCAATCATATTAATACACTTGTTTGCACTTTCAGGTGAGATGAAGTAAAGAACAATGCTGACAGATGACTTTATATATAAACCCAACACTTAGTAATGGTATATTAGTTCCAATATCTTAAACAAGATGAATCTATAGGAAAACACGTTGTACCTTTAGTTTCTTTATTTGATAGGGGCATCCAGCAGGAACTATTATAGCTTCGCCAGGGTGCTGATCGAAGGACCAAGGTTGAACATCTGATAGAAAGTAATGGAGTACATTAGTTCATTGAATGGAAATTCATGAAAGAGCCAAGAATGAACTAATGCCCACCAAACTTGTGACATGCATCAAGGAAGAAAGTTTGATCCCGAATAGGGTCATCGAGCTACAGAAACGATGCAAGTAAATGAGCGTTACAGACACTTGAGGCAGAAACTAGCTCAGATCAACTTCTTAAATGTTTTGGGTAGCAGTAACCAGAGCTCAACTCATTGGAGTGCCTTTTAAGATATTCTAATAGTTTAGGGACATCTTGTTGGCGGAAAATATCCCAATGCGCACCTGCCACAAGCTTAGATCTTTCTGCATTTTCTTGGAACGCCAACATATCCTTAAAATTTTCAGATTCTTCAATTGGTCCAGTGCACAGAATTGAGGCGTCAGGATTAGACTGAGAGTCATGTTCACTGCCACAAGATGAATTATTATCTTCGACAATCGAAATTTGGCCATTTAGTGAGTCACGAGAGAAACAGGGTGCTTTTGTAATTCATTAGGGAGTTGCATCAAGTCTTTAGTCCCATCATGTAACCTTGATTCCCCAATGTCTTTGCTAGGCATACACCTTTTCTCTTTCTGATTTGTGGAATTGCAGGATTTTTTCTTCATCAGGATTTTAATTCTTGCAAGCTGTTCTTCGGATAGTGCATCATCTGTAGCATATGCAAGAATATTAACCTGCATCCAAAGGAATACACGAGTTAAAGTTACAGAAACATAAAATTTTGGAGGCACTATCTGGTACCGAGTATCCTTTAGGAGGCTACTATACAAACTTCTCAGAATGCACAACAATAACATGACAGACAAGCTCCTTTATTGTATTTCAAATATGAGACTAAGCTGCAATGGAAATTTTTAACCTAATAGAGAGAGAACAAAACTCCAAGTCAGAAAGCTCTGAACATGTTATGTAACTTTTCAGTGTGATAAAAGATGATGCTTTCACAACCATGTTCATGAAATTTCAAGCAGCTGTATATTAATGTTGGCTGACAAATAAGGAACGGAGAACTAGAGCACAGAAGAAAACGCAAGTCGCAATAATTAAGACACGGACCACATCAGATGATTCATAGCACAACTTCGTCAATGATTCTGCTTGTATAAGTTCTTCAGGACCATCAAATGAAATATAGATGCAGGGCCCAAGCTGAGGCTTCAAGATTTCCCCTGGCAACTTAGCAGCTAGATTCAAAAGACCAGATGCTGGATTCATATACTCTCGGAGGAGCAAAGAATGCAAGGTCTCAGTATAATGGGCAGGAAAACGTTCTTGATATAGATCTTTTATCATGGGAAGAATAGATCTTAAGTCAAGGAAACGACCATTACAATAAACGTTTTTGAAATTGCATAACATCTCCACGGCATCAACTTCCAAATCCTCGGTCCACTTCATGGGAAGAATAGATCTTAAGTCAAGGAAACGACCATTACAACCCCCATAATCTGAACAATGGCACAATAAACTTTTATCATGTCCTTCTAGACCTTGTAAGTTTCATTTTCAACTTTTGTTTATCATCAGAATAATTAGTTACTCCTAAATCGGAACTGTTTGATAATCCCCCAGGTGAACTCCCAGGGCGAAGATCCCGGCAACAGGATAAACAAAGGTTGTAGGAACAACTTGAGCAGCTTCTATGATAATCGACAATGGAAATCTTGCATTTACTGCTGCTCAGAGTTCAAAAAATCACCACAGAAGCAACGCATAAGTAAAATTTTATATATAATGCAGGATTTCCATCGAAAAATCACCACAGAAGCAACACATAAGCAGAACTTACCAGCAATAGGCATTCTGATGGCTTGTTTCAGCCTGCTGAATCATGATATCAGAAGTGGATTTCCCTGTTGGATATTGAAGTTGGAATCACAACAGAAGTTTAGAATAGCAATTGCTCCTCTATGTATTCAAATAATTTTGTTAGTAAGATACATGTGCAGAAAGCTACAGAAAACCTTATGATTGAAGGTCCTCAATTGACCTTTGCAAACACAATCTGCAGGTGCATGATCCCCGGCACTCGGCAGACAGGACATCTAACTTTTATTTCTTGCTTCTCAAAATATCTGGTTTCATACAAATATATGAAGAAAAAGGGTTATTTTTTCGTGCCAAGAAAACAGGCTAAAAGTCAGGTACAAATTGTACACATAGATCGGTAGAAGAATGTCATGCACAAAATATTACACTTTCAGCAAAAAAAAAAAAATCAGCAAAATCCAAGTTTACACATTAACAATTTTTTATCCAGCCAGTTAAGACTAATAACACATTAAGATACCTAACCATGCGCCAAATACTTCTATCCCCATCATTGGCCAGATATGATCATGTGGATCGAAACTAACTGTTTATAGGAAATATAGAAGTGTAAACCGAGAGACTCCCATTCAGTTGTTGAAATAACGGTATATTGTTGTGTCCATCATATTCATTTAACACAGCTTAAACTATCCTAGCATAGTCACTTTAATATAGAGAAACCACATGCAATACTAAACTACAAAATCATTAAAACAAGTTAAAGAAAAGACCAATACCAATACCTCTCTTTAACACAACCGATGCAGAAAGACTAAAATCTGAAATCTCAATTTTATAATTCAAATAGGCAACTGATATTAGATCCATTTGTACTAGAGATTGTTCAATTAATTATATTCATCTTTAATTTGAAAACTCTCACACATAAATGCTAATGAAGAAGTCAGAGAAAAGAGTAATCATCAAAAAACTTTCAAAAGCCTCATCTCTATTATAAACAACCTTACCTTAGACCCAACGTCACATGTATCAGAGAGCCTGTAGTTAAGTCCCATAAGCGAACCTGGAAAGTTTAAGCAGCAAAACTTTCATCAGTGATCATACTGTCGACTTTTAGAAGATGCTATTCTGATCCAAAAACCACGATATAAAAGAGTAGGTAAATAAGTGTTGTAAGATTATCAACTATAATACTATTGCAGTTGCAGAATGCATAGAAATTTCAGTCCTTGTGTATTTCATGGGCTCCATCTAATGGGTTCTTAGCAAAAACAGTAACCTGTCATTCTAAGGGATAAGGAAAACTTCAAAACAATTCATCCTCAACTAATTAAATAAAACACTGAAAATCCAAAATAATTACAAGAATTTTGAAGTCTCGGTCAGCACTAAGAATGAACTTTCCATAGGGTGATAATTCATTCCCTCGACTCATGAGGATATTAACGTACTTTTAACACGTTATTATCGATATAATTTCTTGTTAAAACCCCTCCTATGATGATAACCAGACCATCATTGGTGTCATCTGTATTCGTGTCATTCGTTCCCTCGACTCATCAGGATATTAACATAATTTCAACACTTTATTATCGATATAAGATGCCTGACAGCACAATTTTGATGGCAACAAGATGCCAATACAGGTCTGCTTATGTCAATGTGGATAGTAGTTATAATAATAACAACTGAGAACAAAAAAAGAAAAAGAAAGGAAGCTCAACATCCTAATATCAATGGAACAACAATAAAAGAAAAAAAATTTAAATCCTTGGCCTATATTATAAGGATTCGTGATTTCCCGATACATAGCAGCAGCATCCATTCTAGCTTCCAAAGTCCGAACATGAAATTTTCATCTGTCCATTGGTACATTGATGTACATGGTACTTCTTGAACAATCTCACAGGTTTAGTGGCGCAAGGCTTTCGCCTGGTAACCTATTTCTTAATCTTCTTATCATTTCGACCACATTTTCTGTGTTCTCGCCTCTCTGTTGAATATTGCTTCTTGATTAACAGATTGCGCAATGCAGTTTTCACAGCTTCAGCAGCTGCAGAGATTGCTTCTTCCCCAACTGACAAACTCCCTTGCAGTTTCTGAAGCAGTGGCTGCCCTCCAGGGATATCTGAGTCATCTACGACAGTTGCTTCTTGTTCAGTAACTCCAGAAAAATTGGAAACAACTCTTACACGAGCCAGAGATGCAGAATCAGAAACACGTAAGCTTGAGGCACCCATGATCATCCATAACATAGGTTCTGATAATGCAGCTCCTAGGCTAGTAGGAATGCAAGTCTCTCCAGGTATAGAAACTACCTGCAATTAATAATGGAAACCATTAGAAATAAAATGAAATAGGATTAAGAGGGATGGTTTGTGATCCTCGAAACTAAGTCCAATATGTTGAGTCCTATGTTCATTAAATTTACATGATAGATCTGTGTCCTTATCGAATACAACATCAGAGAAAATAAAAAATACTTGTTAGATCAATAAAATACATTTCACAATTAACTCCACAAATTGCACCAATAAGAGAAAAGAAAATGGTTTACTACTTAAGAACTCACTTTAGCAATTGAGAGCTTTCTGAAAGACAGATTGCAGCTCAACAGAAGAATACCAGACAAACTGCAACATGAGAAAGATATGACTGAATATTTAATACAATCGACCAACAGAAAGAAGCAAAAATGGGATCAGATGGAAAGTGAAAAGATACTTGCTTTTGAATGGCCACTGCAACTAATGAACCATCAAAGTTAGGACATAGATCCGTGACAGCAGGTGAAACCTCTGCATCTTTTCCATTCGATTGTGAGAGCCCTGCCTTTAGACACAGATGCAAGTGAAAACCTAAACTAATAACTGTCTAATCATGATTCATGTAACGGGGGACCTCATTGATTCATTTAACTAAAATCTGAAATCTTAATTTCATAATTCCCCTAGGCACTTGATATTAGATCCATTTGTACTAGAGATAATTCAATTAATTATATTCATCTTTACTTTGAAAACTCTCATATGTAAATGCTAATGAAGAAATGAGAGAAAAGAGAAACCATCAAAATACTTTGAAAAGCCTCATCTCTATTATAAACAACCCTGCCTTAGACCCAACATCACATGTATCAAGAAGAGAGCCTGTAGTGAAGTCCCATAAGCGAACCTGGAAAGTTTTAAATAACAAAACTTTCATCAGTGATCATACTGTCGGCATTTAGAAGATGCTATTATGATCCAAAAACAACGATTCAAAGTCTTGAATTTACTTACTGTTGAATCTCCACTTCCAGAGACTAAATTCCCCTGTGGAAAATCCACATTGCAAACAAAAGCAAGGCAAGACACAAATCTACAAATTCATACATGTAAAAGAGTAGGTAAATTATATTCACTAATAACTAAGTGTTGTAAGATTATCGGCTATAATATTATTGCACTTGGAGAAGGCAGAGAAATTTCAGTCCTTGTGTTCAATCATTTACTAACACTACTCTAGGACAGACATAATTGATTCCGAAACAAAAGCTTACTCTGTATGGCCGAGGCAAAAACTTTGTATTTCATGGGCTCCATCTAATGGGTTCTTAGGAAAAACAGTAACCTGTCATTCTAAGGGATAAGAAAAACTTCAAAACAATTCATCCTCAACTAATTAAATAAAACACTGAAAATCCAAAATAATTACAAGAATTTTGAAGTCTCGGTCAGCACTAAGAATGAACTTTCCATAGGGTGATAATTCATTCCCTCGACTCATGAGGATATTAACGTACTTTTAACACGTTATTATCGATATAATTTCTTGTTAAAACCCCTCCTATGATGATAACCAGACCATCATTGGTGTCATCTGTATTCGTGTCATTCGTTCCCTCGACTCATCAGGATATTAACATAATCTCAACACTTTATTATCGATATAAGATGCCTGACAGCACAATTTTGATGGCAACAAGATGCCAATACAGGTCTGCTTATGTCAATGTGGATAGTAGTTATAATAATAACAACTGAGAACAAAAAAAGAAAAAGAAAGGAAGCTCAACATCCTAATATCAATGGAACAACAATAAAAGAAAAAAAATTTAAATCCTTGGCCTATATTATAAGGATTCGTGATTTCCCGATACATAGCAGCAGCATCCATTCTAGCTTCCAAAGTCCGAACATGAAATTTTCATCTGTCCATTGGTACATTGATGTACATGGTACTTCTTGAACAATCTCACAGGTTTAGTGGCGCAAGGCTTTCGCCTGGTAACCTATTTCTTAATCTTCTTATCATTTCGACCACATTTTCTGTGTTCTCGCCTCTCTGTTGAATATTGCTTCTTGATTAACAGATTGCGCAATGCAGTTTTCACAGCTTCAGCAGCTGCAGAGATTGCTTCTTCCCCAACTGACAAACTCCCTTGCAGTTTCTGAAGCAGTGGCTGCCCTCCAGGGATATCTGAGTCATCTACGACAGTTGCTTCTTGTTCAGTAACTCCAGAAAAATTGGAAACAACTCTTACACGAGCCAGAGATGCAGAATCAGAAACACGTAAGCTTGAGGCACCCATGATCATCCATAACATAGGTTCTGATAATGCAGCTCCTAGGCTAGTAGGAATGCAAGTCTCTCCAGGTATAGAAACTACCTGCAATTAATAATGGAAACCATTAGAAATAAAATGAAATAGGATTAAGAGGGATGGTTTGTGATCCTCGAAACTAAGTCAAATATGTTGAGTCCTATGTTCATTAAATTTACATGATAGATCTGTGTCCTTATCGAATACAACATCAGAGAAAATAAAAAATACTTGTTAGATCAATAAAATACATTTCACAATTAACTCCACAAATTGCACCAATAAGAGAAAAGAAAATGGTTTACTACTTAAGAACTCACTTTAGCAATTGAGAGCTTTCTGAAAGACAGATTGCAGCTCAACAGAAGAATACCAGACAAACTGCAACATGAGAAAGATGACTGAATATTTAATACAATCGACCAACAGGAAGAAGCAAAAATGGGATCAGATGGAAAGTGAAAAGATACTTGCTTTTGAATGGCCACTGCAACTAATGAACCATCAAAGTTAGGACATAGATCCGTGACAGCAGGTGAAACCTCCGCATCTTTTCCATTCGATTGTGAGAGCCCTGCCTTTAGACACAGATGCAAGTGAAAACCTAAACTAATAACTGTCTAATCATGATTCATGTAACGGGGGACCTCATTGATTCATTTAACTAAAATCTGAAATCTTAATTTCATAATTCCCCTAGGCACTTGATATTAGATCCATTTGTACTAGAGATAATTCAATTAATTATATTCATCTTTACTTTGAAAACTCTCATATGTAAATGCTAATGAAGAAATGAGAGAAAAGAGTAACCATCAAAATACTTTGAAAAGCCTCATCTCTATTATAAACAACCATACCTTAGACCCAACATCACATGTATCAAGAAGAGAGCCTGTAGTGAAGTCCCATAAGCGAACCTGGAAAGTTTTAAATAACAAAACTTTCATCAGTGATCATACTGTCGGCATTTAGAAGATGCTATTATGATCCAAAAACAACGATTCAAAGTCTTGAATTTACTTACTGTTGAATCTCCACTTCCAGAGACTAAATTCCCCTGTGGAAAATCCACATTGCAAACAAAAGCAAGGCAAGACACAAATCTACAAATTCATACATGTAAAAGAGTAGGTAAATTATATTCACTGATAACTAAGTGTTGTAAGATTATCGGCTATAATATTATTGCACTTGCAGAAGGCAGAGAAATTTCAGTCCTTGTGTTCAATCATTTAATAACACTACTCTAGGACAGACATAATTGATTCCGAAACAAAAGCTTACTCTGTATGGCCGAGGCAAAAACTTTGTATTTCATGGGCTCCATCTAATGGGTTCTTAGGAAAAACAGTAACCTGTCATTCTAAGGGATAAGAAAAACTTCAAAACAATTCATCCTCAACTAATTCAATAAAAACACTGAAAATCCAAAATAATTACACGAATTTTGAAGTCTCGGTCAGCACTAAGAATGAACTTTCCATCGGGTGAAAATTCCTACATGAGCATAGCACATTTTGGTAAGAAACAGGAGTAAAAATAGAATGAGTGCAACTGGATAAAAGAAAAATGACAGGGCATCAATGTAATTGTTGAAGATACGTTCATTTTCAAACAAAGTAACTTTGAGACAACTACCAACACAAAAGTGATCAAAAATCCTTTCAGGCTAATAATCCCAAACAGCAACAGCAATGCCAAGGATAGATCAAGTACATACAATATAAACAATAAAAACATCCAAAAATCGTCAAGTGATCCATATATATGGTTATACGTATTAGTCTACCAATTTAGTAATAAAAAGATAACAAAAAAGAAAAAAGATAAATAATAGATGACAATAAAAACTTTACCAGGCTAGTGATGATACTACAATAATGAGCAAGAAGTGGAACTGCTTTCTTATTGAGTGAAGCATTTGTACCATCGAAGCATTCAGTATCCAATGCATACACAACACCAAACTTGTCTGCAAAACATACGTAACGGCCACCTTTATCTATGGCAACTGCACTCACTCGTTTTTCTGATGTCCTGTCAACAGATGAAAAAGGTATTGCTACTCCACAAGTCTACATAAATATGGTTCCTCAAAGCAAAAGAAGTACTAATTAATATGCAGTAGGTTTTCCATCACATTTTAAATGCAAAATTACAAAGACCAATAAAAAAATTACCTTTGCCAAGGCAGAAAAATTTCACATTTTACAGACCTCAACAAAATAATCAAATTGAAAAATTATGCAAATTTAATTACTCCATCCATTTTAAAAAAGATCATCTAGTTTTAAATTTTAATGGTTAACTTGTTAAATTTTGAACTCACATATTTTTGTGTATGTTGTACAATACTTGATGAAAAATATATCAAAAGATAGTATTTTCTACTTAATTTACTATTAACATGATGAAATCAAAGTTATGTGTGTCACTAAATGCCACTAATTTTATTACTTTTGACCATTGAAAATCAAACTACGCTATAGTTTTAAGATGGAGGTGGTACAATCAAACTAGCTACATTACTACATCGAGAAATTACACGCTATTACAGTAAACAATTAAGCAAGAATCTAGCTTCCAACTGGTTCTTTATCATATGTAGACTTACACTGAGCCAATACAATGCCATGACTCCGTTGACCAAACTTTGACAAGCTTATCGTCGCCAGCAGAAACAAAGAGCTTCCCGTTGCCACTAAATCGAATGGCTCTTACCGCATCCTTATGTATACACCCTCCTGTTGGATCAACTAAACTCACTCCACAACCTTCTCTGCATAAACAAGACCACTTAGTACACCCTCTATTTCAGAAATATTATCTAGTTTTGAACTTCGATGGTTGAAGGCTCTATATTTTAAACTCATGTATATTATTTTGTGAAAACATATACCAAAAGATAGTATCCTCGGCCTAACTTTACTATTAACATAACAATTTTTTATTTAGCTCAAAGTCATGTGTATCAATTAAAGATATAAAGTTCGTTAATTTTGACCATCGAAAATCAAACTTATACTACCTCGATTTCAAAATACTAGAATTACCTATCTTGTCACCTAATATTATACAAAAAATACAAAAGGTTTGAATTTCATTGGTTGATTATATTATATTTTTGAACTCATCTATATCATAAGTACTATCTTGTGAAACATATATCAAAATATAGTATTTTCAACGTAATTTATTATTAATATGATAATTTTGATCCAAAAAATGTAGGTCAATTATTGAAAGAAAGTTTATTAATTTTCACATTTGAAAATCAAAGTACTACTCCTTCCATGGCTTCATTTAAAATATATAGTGCACTTTGTTTTTCGATAATCAAAGTTTATAATATTACTTAACACACGTAACTTCGATTCGATAAAAAGTATCACGTTAATAATTAAATACATTAAAAATACTAGCATTTGTTATATTTGATGGATATATATATTGTAGTTACCTGAGATTGAATACGCGGAGGTCCGACCCGACAGAAACGGAGACATATTGGTGGGTCGGGTCAAGGGCAATAAGGGCTGGAGCAACCCCCATTTCACGGGTTTGGTCTCCTTCTTCCATGTTTATTTCCTCCATTATTTTTTCCCCTCATTGTTTCCACAGTACTTTATTTTACCAAATTGGAGACTTGTGTGTGCTTTAAAACTGTTTGTTCGGTTTAGGCTTGGTTCTGGGCTTGATAAGACAAAAAATATTGTCCAAATTTAGAGAAATTGATTGGATTGAGTCTCAGATGGTAAGTGGATCCCATCTCGAGCGGGCAACACGATACACACATCCAAATAGTGTTTTGTTAACAACGACAATTTTATCCTTAACGAAACTTCCTCAACAACTAATACATCTCTACAAATGTGGGGGCAATAGTCATTTCACCCCCACAACTTACAACACTATTTGGGTAAAAAGGAGCAATGTACTGAAAGATTCAAGCCTCCCATGAGAACATTGGACTTTCCCACTCTAATAGATCTATCCTTCCATTCCTAAAAGATTATTAAATTTATCTTTTCATGGTCAAATATTAACAAACTTTACAATATTCATTAACATTTAAAATTTTGTTTTAAATTAAAATTATCAATTTAATAATAAAGTAACCACTATGGTTAGTCCAGTAGGCACTTATACGGTGCAAACACAAATTGATGCATACTGGTGCAAACATGACACCTCATCAGGACACTTCATAATTATTTAATTAAAAAATAGACAAATATTCACATAATTAACACTTACACGCACTACACATTCAAACACACACACAAGCACTCTCTTACCCTATTCTCTCTCGCTTCAAATTCCCTTTCAGCTTTCTACTCTCTCACTCTCTACTTTAGGAATCATTTATCGAACGAGGATATTGGTTCAAATTCAAATAAGCCGAAAAAGGTAAATCAATAACTTAATAATTTCCTACATTTTTGCTTAATTTATAGTAATTTAATGAATTTATAAACCAAAACTGAAATTAATAGATTTGTGACTTATTCATTTTAATACATTCTACGTATTTTTGAACTTGAATTATATAATTTTAGGTTTTTGAAATTGAAAAAAATTGTACAAATTTCGAATTTACAATTGTTGTAGACTTTAAATTAATTAATGCATGTTAATCTTTCTAATTTTAGGTCATGCCTGAGTAGAGGGCATTCTGAGTGCCAGTGGGTAATGTGGGCTAAGCATCAGACCTGAATGTGTCGTGGTCAGTTGTAATACCATCTTCGCGATAAAAATGGCGCAGGGCTGGGGTGGGGGTGGGGGCAACACTATACTTTTTAGTAAAATAATAATTTTGCCCTTAAACGAAACTTCCTAACTACACTCTGCAAATGTGGGAGGCAAATAGTCATTTCACACCCAAACCCAACAACACTATACAAAAAGCGAATAAAAGTGCTGGATATTTTAACTCCTATACTTTTAGTCCTTATACTTTAGTGTTAGTGGACAAAATAGTCATTTTACTGTGGATTTAACGCAGAGTTTTAAGCAGAATATAGTCATTTTACTATGAAAATTAAAGCAGATGGTGCTGTGGTGCCTAGACACTAAAAACAGTTAGGGGGCACTCAAAATGTTCAGGTAGCGCCCACACTAAAAAAATAAGATGTGCTGCTATTAATAGACACTTGTTAAAAACCATAATACAAGGCCTTCATCTACCACCAAACCTTATTTACTTTGAACCCCATTTCATAAACACCATTAACTTTCACTTTATTTTTCTGATTCTTTTTTCTAATTTATTTAACCTCATTTCAAAAAACACTACTAATTTTACTCTTAGTTTTCTAGTCTTTTTCTTTAATTTATTTAACCCCATTTTCGTAAAAACATCATCAATTTTCACTCTTTTATTTTCTGATTCTTTTCTTTAATTTTTTAACCCCATTTTCAAAAACATAATCAATTTCCCACTTAAGGCCTCTGATTCCTGAATTCAATTCTTCAAACCCCATTTTCAATAACATCATTAACTTTCTGCATTATTAATAATATGATTCCTTGAATTTAGTTGCAGTCCTCCTGAAGCTTGAGGGAATGAGGAACTTTACTCTTACACTGACCATGTCTGAGCTAGCTGAACCCATGCCACATAGTTTCTGCCCATCCAAAGCTCATTTAGAGCAACGCCACCGTCTCCATCAGTACGTTTGCAACGCACCTCACGCGTGGCGCCGCCGTCTCCTTCCCTCGCCTGCAACATAATAATAAACCGCCTGTTATTATTTTGCTGTCTGGGCCTTGCAGTTCCCCTGGACCCAAAATCAAGTGTTTGGCGCATGCACTCTGTTTGGTCCCTATGTCTTCCCGACTCGGGTTCCCAGTGAAGAAATTATCGTATTCGCTTATTTCCCTTCGTATTTTTCGCACTTAACTCTGCCGGCTCATTAACGCTTATCCTCGAAAGCCGATGCAGTGCCTAAATCTGTTCATATTTTATTCAAAATCACCAAAAAAATCGAACTAAATCAAGAATTTTATTCAATAAAATATACTCCCCTCTCCATCCCAAGTTCTTTGCCATCATCTTAAAAATGAAAACTCAAAATATTTTACTTAGTTCTAAATTTATGCTTAAAAAAATAAATTAACATGAATTTGAAACTTTACAAATTTTGTGTAAAATAATTAAAGACAATTAGAAATGGGATGGAGTGGAGTACAATTTTTCAAGAAAAGTTAAAATAAAAAGGTAAAAGTAGAGTTTTTACTACGCTTGGGGAACGATCGTTAACTTCTAAAAGCACATTGAAACATTAATAAAAAATGAGTAGTATCTTAGGAGCTATGACACTAAATGTAAGCAATTAGTTTATACGAGCACATGTTTGCACCAACCGGTAATCTAACGCTCAAAAAGTAGAGATATTTGTCTTTTCACCATCTTTAAGCCAGTAGATATAATCTTTTCACATTCAAGTTTATTTAAAAAAAAAAATCAAAAAAATTCCATCAATATAGTAGTTTCTTCTTGTTGCATTTTTTAATTCTTGCAATTTTTTTTAATTTTCAAATTTCCTGTTATTTATGCTTGTTCTAGAGATATATATACTTTCGGATAAGTCTTATAATATAATAACCATAACCCATTTTTCCAATTCTATTTTTGTCCCATGAAATTTTGTGATCTCATTTCTTCGACTCCAAATTAGAAGCTAAATGGATGTATTTCATGTTAGATTATTTCATACAATAATATAATCTAATTAATGGTCCATATAATATAAAAGGTCTAATTCTAATATTAAAGAGTTTAATTTGATGGTTATTAAATATTAAGAATTAGAATTAGTGAGTGTTAATTATTCTAACCCTCTCTTCTCCCTCATTAAACTAAATTAAGTATGCATTATGGATGACTTTTAGTATGATAGATCTTTGGGTTTAGTTGAAGTACTATATAAAGGGCATATGCATGTACATGTCTAACACCATCTAAAAGGCAAAAATAAAAAGATTAAGAGGTAGAGAACGAAAAGGAAGTAGTCTGCTTAGTCATCTTCCTCAAACTTCTATTACGATCGCCGATGTTATTATTAAAGTTCTTATACGACAGAGCCAGAAAGATCCTAAAGTGATAAAATTATGCTTATAATTGGTATTTATATGTAAATATATAAGGATTATTATATTTGTATAACATATAATCATTCATATTAGTATATATATTCACCTACTGCTAATCGGCATTAAGTTAGTAGTATTGGCATATATATGGACTTTGCTAAATGATCAGAATAGCATAAAGTGTGCATGGCTAAATGCATCTGTTACCCAGTTAATTAATCTCTTATGCCCATTAGCTAATACTAGAATATAAAGATGACTACTAATCGAACATATGCTATGAATTTAAGTACTTACTATGTACTGATCTTATATGAATGTTTGTATGTCAGAACTGCTTTGTGCTTTAGCCTTCTATTATAAAGAATTGCCAAGATATATTTATTAAGCTTCATGTACTTATATCAAAATGATAATAATATTTGACTATGAATATTTTAATGTTAGTTGTAATATATGATATATAAAAATATATATTTATTAGAAAATTATTTGATAAAGTTTAATGTGCATTATTTATATATACATGTTCTTTTTTACATAATTTCTTTTATAAATGAGCATCAAGGATTTTATATATAAATGAAAGAAATATGGAAAAATGATATTAAGTTGGTTTTGTGGCATACATATAATTTGAGATATAAAGTTAATATCTATTAGTTAAAGTATTTCTGTTTAGTCACCAAAGTGGTCAAGCTAAAAAGGCAAATAGATATTTTATCTCATATTATATAATTCGTACAAACTTTTGAACATTGATATTCATAGTATCTATTTATTTAAGAAAATTGTTAGTCACCAAAGTGGCCAAGTAAAAATATCTAAATAGATATTTTTCATCTCATATTACATAATTATGTAAAAATTTGGAGATATTTATATTTATTTACTTTTAAAGTGTTTGTTAGTGACCAAAGTGGTCAAACTAAATGAGTAAATTAATATTTTATTCAACTAATAGTTACTCCAATGAGATATTATGATAAATTAAAAATTGTCTATTTTTGGTACGTTTGTTAGTCACTGTAAAGTGCCAATTTATAAATGGATTAAATAGATAATTTATCTCATGTTATTGCATAAATATTTTGATAATAATACGTTGGAAATATTATTAAAATGTTTATTGCAATTGTTTGCTAGTCAAAGTGGCTAATAACAGATATTATATCTTATTATATTTGAAAAGGAAAATGTCGAATATAGTTTCTGAAGTTTTGTTAGGGCACCAAAGGGCCTTAGCTATTGAAGTTAATTAGACATATTATCAATTGTACATGATTATAATATTTCTTAACATGTACATTTGAATTCGTATCATTATACCTATGTGTAAACTTTACATATGATTTAAGTTGAAAATAAACATACTTAGTTGATATATTTACAGCGTTTATGTCAAAGATTATCCAAATGTGAACTTAAATATGTTATTAAAGTTTGTATCAGCTTTGAATTCATTATAGTAACTCAAAGTCTTAATGTACAAGCTTACTCATGTATGCAACTTCTTCTAATTTGTTTCTTTTAGATAATTCCATGATCAAATTCATGGTCCGAATTTACTAACGTGGCCTAAACAAATCCAATATTATCTTGGAGAATGTTGCATTAGTATTAGACCATATTCCTCATTATTACCGATTAATTAGCACGCTAGCATTTAAATCAATCTTTATAATTCGTAAACGCCTAACATGCTCAAATTTTTAAATTCCGATCCCATGATTATTAAGAAAATGTTGTCATCCTTGCCTAAATTGATAATGCAAGGGAATTTCTCATGAAAATTAAAGAGTACCAATCTACATTGTGATGTAAGTCTAGCCATGGAAGTCTCATGAGTTGAGTTAACGACCATTAAGTTTGATCGTCTAAACATATTTAAGTGATCGTATAACTAGCATGTCTAACAAAAATGCAAGTTCAATTTATGTAAGAAGAACTGAGACATTTCTCGTCTGCCTTATCATCAACTCGGCCTCACAGATTTTATCTATGGAACTTAAGTAACACTCTAAAGGAAAATTTTCTAAGAAATGTTAAGGCCATGTTGGTTCCTCTAATGAGAAAATGAAGGTTGAAGAAAATAAAAGATCACTCAATCCATCTCACCTGCCCATGAAGGAGTGGTAAAAGGCTAAACTAGGAGAAAGAATAAAAAGCGAAAGCAAACTTCAAAGAATGACAAAAGCCCAATGAAAGTCAATGAAGGTCAAGTAAAAAAGGTGATCAAGTGTTACTTTTATAAGAAGGTTAATACTTGTTAAGCGGCGATCGTCCCAAAAGAAAGAAAATGGTTCAAAAAGAAAGCGCATACTTGTTTCGCTTTTTTAATCAAACTTATTAAACTACAACATGTCAAATGTAATTTTCAATCCAAATTCATAAAAGAACCTGAAAAGTATTTATTCATGTGAATCAGATGAAGGCACGTATAAAAGAAAAAATGTGGGATTTACATATCGATTCGACACGGTTGTCATCTAGATTCTGTGCGTAAGTCTTTATGTTCCTGATTGTGCTGTGAAATTTTGTTTCTGCTAGCTGATGAGTCTATGTTTAATGTCGTTTTGAAAATTAAAAAGATTATCCTTGTTGAATAAGTAATATTATAGTCAAGTACATTAATAAAATGGTTTGTATCATTTTAATCCTGATAACAAATCTTTTTGGTGGAGTCTTTGTTTAATGTTGAAACATGCTGTTAGAAACCTAGCGCACAAGATAATAACTCTACTTTCGGGCATCGTAAAAGATCAGTCATATATCCGGTAAAAAAACAGTGATGCAAGCATTGCTAAAAGTGAAACATTCTCAACCGGATTTTTATTGATTGTATTAAAAACATGAAAGAAAGCAGCCACAAGAAGCACTAAACTTCTTTTGAATTGATACACATCGATATTTGTGGTCCATTTGAAAGCCTCCATCTTGAGTGGAGAAAATATTTCATTACCTTTGGCCGTATTTACTACTCATTTTATGGATATAAGCTATCTATTGTATGGAAAAGTCTCCGTCTTTAATGAATATTTTAAAGTGTTCGCTATTAAATGAGCTAGAAATGCAGTTAGATACAAATGTAAAGGTTATGAGACGATGTAGGCGGTGAATGTCATGATAAATTAAATTTGCTGGACAATGTCCCGTCCATTTTACAAAGTTTCTGAAAGTCGAGGCATGTCCTCAATATATTATGCAAAATGGTGTAGCTGAAAAGGCGGAACCGTACTTTCCAATAGAAATGGTTAGAAGTATGTTAAGTAATAGTAATGCATCTTCATCTTTGTGACATATTCATTCAAGACGTTACATTTCAAGCTAATGTAATTCTAGCAAGGTTGTTCACAAACTCCTTATGAATTGTGGACAAAATGAAAATTAGTTTCAAAATCATATACTTGTTTGGGGTTGTCGTACGTATAAAAATATATAATCCACATGAAAAAACTCGACTAAGAAACCATCTGGGTAAATTTTATCGGGTATGCGTAAAGTCAAAAGCTAGACATATATTCCTCATTTGTCCTTCACCATAGTTTGAGGATAGTTGAGACTGATAATGCCTCCAAGCTATTGAGAATGGTCATGTCGTTGGAGCTGAAACCACAACGAAAAAAGATTTTGAAGAGAAACAAGTAGATAATGCTTATGTTTTCATCAAAGTGTCTCTCTCAAATGGCAGATCTAGCTATAATGAACTCATCATTTAACCTATCAATGAAAACTACTAATGAACAAGTATCAAATGAACCACAAGAAATAGCATCAAGAAAAGTCTATGAAGCATTTAAAAGACTAACTATTTCTCGATTTATTATCTCTAGTTTATTCACTAACATGAAATCGTAATCCCAAGCATTGATAACAGTCGCCTCTTTCAATCAAATGAATGCAATAATTTAGAAAAAATGGTTCAATGCTATGAGAGATGAGTCGGAAATCAATGGATGACAACAAAGTCTAGGACTTAGTTGAGTTGGCCTAAAAGGTTCAAATAAGTTGGTTGTAAATGGATTCCTCAAAATCAAACTGAGACTCTAAAGTGCAACATTATAACCTTCAAAGCCAGACTTGTTGCTAAAGATTTCACTTAGAAAGAAGGTGTTGACTATAAAGAAACCTTCTCTCCAGTTTCTAAGAAGGATTTTTTAAGAATTGTTTTGGAATTGCGGCCTATTATGATCCGAGCTTCACCAACGGATGTCAAAACTACCTTTGAATGGAGACTTGGGAGGAAGAAGTTTATATGGATCAACCGTATAGTTTTGTGGACCGTGGGCAAGAAAAGTTTGTGTGTAAGCTAAAGAAGTCCATATATGGGATCAAAATGAAGCTTCCCAAAATGAACAAAGTTTAAAACATCATTACATCATATGGCTTGAAGAAATCAGCTGATATGTATCTTCATGAAGGTCGCTGAGTAAGTTTTTGGCTTTTTAGTCCTATATGTTGATGACATTCTTCTTTAAGCCGCTAATGATGTTTATTGTCATGAAGGATGTAAAAGAGATCATTCTTGGCCGCTATACATATCGATTATTACATGATGTAAAAGAGATTCCCCTCTCTATAACTTTAAGATGAAAGATATGTGCGAAGCATCATGATTGACATAGAAATATTCTCGAACAACCCGCTCCTTATCAATACAAGATAGCATATAAGTTTCGGTGGAGTATTTCAAAGCGAAATTGAAAATTTCAAGTTAAGCAAGCCGGAGAATACTACAAAATCGGTCGGTTGGTGGTACATTTCGGTGGTGGGACCCGGAGATGATATCAATAATTTTGGAATAATATCGAGACGAGTATGAGATGAGTAGTAATATATGCCTCGGAATAACACATCGGAAATCGGGTTTCAAGTGAGATTCTAAGCACTAAGGTGCACTGGGGCTAAACCGAACGGAACTTAGCTTTTCCCAAATATTCACCTACCACCACTATTCACCATCCTCATCCATTTCCCTCTTCCTTCCCCCTCTTTGGCCGATTCTACTCTCTTCCCTCTCCCCTCAAAATTTTTCTTCCATTTCTCTCATCGATTGTCGCTTAAACTCAAGGACAAAGTTGTGGATTTGCTTCTCCTCATCCCTATCATATAGAAAGAAAAGACTAAATCTTTTTGAGTATTTCTTGAGTTTGGATAGTTTAATTCAGCTGACTTTCACAATTTATACAACTTGAAATATGTTATGTAGTCTTCATATAGTTGTTTTGAAGTTAAAGTTGGAACGGTTTATTTTCATGGATTTGAGATGTTGACTTTAGGTTGGACTTTTGGCCGACTTTTGAGTTTTGAGGATATAGAATGATATAGAGTTATCACCCAAGTTTGGATTATATGATGGTGAAGTGATAATGATCGATTCCCTCGGGGTTGAAATTGTCAACAGGTTACGTTGAATTTTTGAGGAAATTGTGGAATGTGTAAAAGTGTTGTTGTGGAACGTAATATAGCTGTTTTGGAGTATAATTTGATGTTTTGAGGTGGATGGGTAGAGGATATTATTGAGTTATGTTATTCCAAGTTGAGTGTAGTAAATTTGTTTTGAACTAAAGCGTTTAATATGTCTTAGTTAATTAGTTGGCGATTGATTGTTGGATTGATTGGAAAGTGACTCATGTTATTGTTGGATAATAAAGTGATGACCGAATATGGGGAGTTATGAAGTTGGTAAATTGAATGTAGATAAGTTGAATTTTAGCGTATACTAATTTCGGGGATGATGATTACTAAAGGTTAATTTGAATTGTGACGTGGTATAATACTCAAGTTTATATAGATGTTAAGAGAGGTTATTCTACCGGAATGTGTTATAATGTATAACTCTTTTGGAACAGGAGCTGAGCCCTGACTCCAGCACCAGGACCCGCCTAGGGAGTTAGATTATCGCTTTTTGGGCTCGAGGTGAGCACAAATCTCACGTACGTGGAACCTTTCATATATATTATGATTGATATTATGAAATGGTGAATTATGATTCATATTATGAAATAAATTGAGATTTTGATTGATATTATGAGATAATTATGATTATGAAGTTATATTATGAGATAATTGAGATTATGATTCATGTTATGAGATCAAGGGTATGCCACGGTAAGTCATAAGCTACTGTGCTATCGCGCGTATTTGCTTTTGATTGCTTTGTGTGTTATTTATGAGCGGTGGTGACCTTAATCGGGAGGTTTGGTGTAATGTGCATATTGTGTGGGTAGCCCCGTGATTCGGGAGGTTTGGGCGTGATATGCATTACTGAGGTGTAAATTTCTCGGCCTGGGATTGAGGCCGCCCTAATCCGATTATTTGAGGCGGATTCCTCATATGTGTATTATTTGGAGGTGATTCTCATATGTGTATTGTTTGGAGTGTGATTCCTCGTATGTGTATTATTTGGAGGTGGATTCCTCATCTGTTTACTATTTGTGGAGGTGGATTCCTCATTTGATGACTTTGATTATCTTGTGTGTTGAGAAAGTTTCCCTTAAATGAATATGCGTTATTTATGATTATAAGTGATGGAAAATACTATGGATATATGAGTATAAATACAAATCCATAATTTGCAGGATCTTAAAGTGCATACTACATTAAGAACAAAAACATATATTTACAATATATGAATAAACGTAGTAATTTACATTGTAAATGAGTAAATTCCACTAAAGATCCACACGCTTCAAATTCACAACGTGAATTTGACTTCCCTTCAGCTCCTTGTTGTAATATCAATCGTATGATATCTCTAGTTGGTCCACACACAGAGAGGTTGAATCAAGAACCGATTTATGCTAGTAAACAAGGATAAACAAAACTAAAAACCCCCAAAATCGGGGAGAATTTCGCCAAGGGGGAGCTACTTAGGTTTTTGATGAAAATTATTTCTAATTGTTATGTCATGAAAAACTCAAAAGTTTGCTTATATAGGGCTAGGTTAAAAACAAGCCCGCCGAGCAAGGCAACCCGTTATATTAATGGACTGCTAGGCCTCCCATTAGTTCAAGACACTAATGAATTGCTAATTTGTGCTGAACTATTTAATTAAATTTTTAATTAAATAGTAATTTAATAATATCACAATCTTTCAAGTTATTGATAAATACTAAAATTACTCGAACCAATTAAATAACTATTTAATTGATTTTATTTTGTTCAATTGATATCTAAGCATAAAAATGTAGAACTCCTTGTAATCGAGAAATACATTTCTCAATATATTAGCTTCTTTAATTTCATACATGAAATATAACTCAACGTCATCAGACAAGCATAAAGGAATTTTCTAGGCTCGTATAATTGTAAGTTGTATAATAATAATAATTGACCACCATTATTATAACGATTAATGAGTAAGATCTAGCAATCGGGCCATAACCCCTAAATTATCATGAGAACCCACACTAGTAATAATATACAATTAGCTAAGCTGGAATACTAAGTTTTCGATAATCACATTTAACCCAACTGGTAAATGAATTGATACACAATTGTCGCAACGGCATAATAAATGGAATCAATTCTCATTGATTTTCAACACTCCCACTTGCCCTTGACGATTATCTTACAATTTCTTTATCACGCGATCTCTAGTCGTAGGCTAACTATAAGAAAGTAGGCCGCCAAACACCTACAACTTCTTTACTCGAGTATGAATCGAATAAGCATTGACGGGCGCTCATAAACCAATCAAGCACTAACCGCGTGAGAGGCCCGAGATCTTCCTGTATACTGGCGGACGGACAAATCCCTCCCAATATATCAACATCTATCGCTACACTCACCGCTAAGTGACCCAACATATGCCGTTATAATCCCCGCTAAGCGCACGCTGTCATAGTCAAAGTACGTAGCCAGATACGTATATTCATATATCGCAGTCTAAGAATTGACTAACCTAAAATTCTAAACAAATATCATAGGACACAAATATACATATCTCTATGAATTGCTTCGGGTCATACTCGCCCCTGGGCCACTGCACCGGCAACCCACGGTATCAGCTAGTCCTCAAGAGGTCAACGTGATCAATCTTGATCACTAATCAAAATACCATGTTAGTCATATATGATGCTTGTCGCCCTAACTATCAAAGATTCCCACCAAGGCCTTGGCCATCCTATGTTTCTAGGCCTGAAGAGGTGTACTCATCAGCCTACGTTACCTCTGTTACAGACTAACCTAGTGGATTTAACCTTTCACTCATCGAGGATACACTACATGTATATTATATGTAAATTTAAACATATAGACATAGCAAACAAATATATTAAAATATAAGAAGCAATAATATTCAAATATTTGTTCACATAACACAATAGATACATACTAACTCCCACTTAACCTAACACCACTGCGACATCTGTCTAAGACCTATGTTCGCTGCATGCTCATCATGCTTTGCCTGACTTAGTGGTTTAGTAAAGGGTCACGTGATTGGCATCCTGCTTCTACTTTACATACTTCTGGACATCACCTCTATCAAGCATATTCTAATCGTGTGATACTTTTTGAGTACGAGCTGATTTCCAGGATGCTACTGGGGTTCCTTAGCTTCGAGCTATCGCCTAAAGATTGTCACAAAGCAACCTAATCGGGTCCCTCAATGCTAGGTACTATACCAAGTTCGGGTCACGAATTTCTTTATCCAACATGCTTTAGCGGCTTCAAACGCCGCGACGCACTTTATTCTCGTGGTAGAATCGGAAACAAGACTTATTTGGAACTCCTCCAAGATATCACCCACCGTTGAGACAAAAATATACCGCATCGAACGATAGTCGCCTCTCTCACGCTTTGAAATCGCATCGGTATCTGTCATCGCTAACTCTTCATCTCCACCATATACCAAGAAAGCATCTTTTAGCTTCCCCGATACTCAAGACGCACTTCACTGCAATCCAGTGGCTTTCACCTGGATTAGCTTGGTATTCACTAGTTACACTTAGTGCATACATTGGCCATAGGGTCTAGCGCACAACATGACATACACGACGGATCCTATAGCCGAAGCATAAGGTATGTCCTTCATTCTTTTTTTCTTATATCTCAAAGACTAGTAAATGGGACACCGTGCTCTACCGAGTTGAACTCATGTCTCATGGGGAGATTACCCTTCTTGGAATTAATTATGTTGAACCTTTTGGCAAGACCTTATTCACATAAGTATCCCCGACAAAGTCCAATCACCTCCGGCTCGACCTCGTGGATCTTTATTCCAAGTATATATTGTAATTTGCCTAAGTCCTTCATTGAGAAACATTTGGTAATAACCAATCCTTGATCGAAGTTTAGTAACTCTATCACAGCCTGAATGATAAGTATGTCATCTACATACAGACTATGAATGATACATAACCCTTAATTTACCTTCTTTTATACACAAGATTCTTTCTTCGCTCTCGATGAAACCAAACTCTTTGATTGATTAATCAAAAACGTGTATTCCAACCGCGGGATGCCTCGCTAAGACCATAAACGACTTTGCAACTTGCATACCTTCTTAAAGTCCTTTAGACACGTAAAGCCCTGGTGCTTGCACTACGTACACACATCTTCCTCTAAATTTCCATTCAAGAAAGCAGTCTTTACATCCATTTGCCATATTTCATAGTCATGAAATGCATCAATGGCTAAGATTATCCGGATGGATTTAAGCATAGCCACTGGCGAGTAAGTTTCGTCATAGTCCACTCCGTGAACTTGTTTGAAACCTTTCGCTACAAGTCTAGCTTTGAAAACATCAACGCTTCCGTCTCTTTGTCATGTTTCTTGAATACCCATTTACACTCAATAGGGCGAGCCCCATTTGCAATCCAACAAGGACCAAACTCCTCGCTTTGGTACATAGAATCCATCTCGTATCAGATGGCTATTTGGCATTTAGAACAAGATCCTTTGCTATTCATTGCTTCTTTATAAGAAGCGGGCTCGCCACTTTCTTAATGATGAAAGCCTTCACCATACTCGCTTCGTTCGTGGGCGATCCTCGCTGATCTCCTGGCAGGTCGGGTTCTTCCACAAGCCATGTGGGATCGCTAATCGGCCTCTATGAAAGAAGGTATCAATTTTTGTGGTGTGTCAGATGCCTCTACATTAGATGCACGTGAGCATTGACTTCATCACTGAGCTTCATCAAGATGAACAACACCATTAATTCTAGTCCTTTCTCGACAAATATTCCTTTCGCTGAATACTCCTCGCTCTAGCAACGAAGATTATTCTCCCGCTCGTATAGAAGTAGTAACCAACCTGCTTCCTTTGGATATCCTATGAAATAGCATTTATCGATTTGGGCGCAAGTTTATCTTTTTGTTAATCTCTTTAACGTAAGCTTCACGCCCCCAAATTCGAGAAAACCCAATCTCGGGAATCTTCCTAAAACCACAGCCATGGGGAGTTTATCTCGCCGACTTGGTTGGACATCTGCTTAAGGTAAGTGTCGCTTAGAAGTGCATATCCCCTAAATTAACCGGTAGATCGATAAGCTCATAATGTATCGAACCATATCAAGAAGTGCTCCGATTCTTTCGTGACACGCCATTGCCAAGGCATTCCCCGGGCTGAGTGAGCGAAACAATACCAATACTCCCTAGATGAGTATTGAATCCGTGGACTCAAATATTCTCCACCTCTATTAGACCGAGAATCTTTATTGTCTTGTTCAATTGGTTTTGTACTTACCTTTGGAACTCCTTGAATTTCTCAAAAGGACTCGGTTTGCGGTTCATCAGATACACAAAACCGTATCTATCAGAGTCATCAATAAATATAATGAAGTAATTATAACCTCCTTGCAGATGTGTTCATTGGCCCATACTGCTGTGTATTTATCCCCAATAAATCACTTCGCTCTTTCATTTGCTGTAAAGGAAAGGCATTTTGGTCATTTTGCCCAAAAGGCAAAGACTCACACTTCTTATCGTATGATTCATAATCGAAACCTTCAAGTATTCCAATCGGAGTGAGTTTTGATCAAGTGTTCTCACACGTGACCTAGTCTCGCAATGCCAATGTATGTTTGGTTTAAGTCGCTCCGCTTTATTCCTTTCGCTTTTTTAAGTTTATGTTATAGCTACTCATTAATCATGTCTAAAAACGTATAGACCATTTTGAAGGGAGGCGGTACCAAGTACTACTCCCCATTCCTCGTGATCCTAAATTCATCGATCTATTGTAAATGAAAACCATCATTATTCAAAATAGAAATAGAAGCCAATATTCCTCGCAAATTGGTGTGTACACAAGAAATCGAGATAAGTTCAAAATAAGGCCCGTGGGCAAATTTAAACTAATGGATCCTACTGCAAGGGCCGCAACCTTCGCGCCGTTCCCCACACGCAGATCCATTTCTTTTCGAAGTCTCTACTTGACTTGAGTTCCCGCATATTACTTACACAAATACGAGAACTACAACCGGTGTCTAAATTTCACTTAAGAGAATTAGAAGTTGTACAAACTTCAATAACATACACCTTTAGGCTTGGTGTTTATTAAACCATTTTTCCATTCGATTGAATTTCCTACGTGCCGCCCAAAGGACCCTTGAGTTTGCAATAGCAGCGCATGTCATCCGGCACACTTTGTCCTTCTCTCTGCTCTCATGACGCTTACCTCTGTGAGGCAACGACAAGAGAAGTTTAGTTAATTTTGCTCATATCCAAAAATTCATTAGCATCGCGAATGGTTATTTGTTTATAATCCTGCGAGGGCTTGATCGACCTTGTACCGCTTATAGCCTTGGATGCATCTACATTATCGTACTCAAATCATCTCATGGGGCGATAAAGAACTCTAACTTGGGCTTGTCAAAGATCCCGAAGGATCTGCACCACTTGGCCAGATCCATCACCTCAAGAATCCAGAATCGCTGTGAGCTTTACCGCTAGCCAATGAGAGCACCTAAGTTTCCTCAGATTTCTCATATGCCCCTCGGTGACGCCCTTCCGATTCACTCAAGAGCTTCTGATAAATGTCATATACGTGATACTCATCATAATGCAGCCTGAAACTTCGGCTCCATCCGAGTAAGCATAAGACACTTTGCGAGAGTCCTTCTTATGCAACTCATATTTCTTCCAGGCATACACTGTCCCCGTAAAGTCTTTATGTAGAATTCCTTATACAAGACGTATTCAATCCCGTGCAACTTGAAGACAACCTTCAACTCACGAGACCATGTCTCAAAATTTGCACCATCATACACGCAGCGAGTTAATGTAGCTCAAGCAAGAGTTCTGTGGGTAGCAATAATGTAGCCATATTAATTCTACAAGACAAGTAAATAAAATAAATGTATTCAGTGAATCATTCATGCTAAAAACACTTAAAAATAAATTTTAAAGTAAATACTAATACTTCCAAATCTCACGAAATATATTAGTATCAAGCATTCATTATACTTAAATTCAAACGGCAACACTGCATACATTTTGAATCCAGTATAATAGTAGGTTGTCAACCAATTATGTAAAACTACATAACTTGTGTCACTAGCACCTCTCTTACAAGATGCTACCCAATATTTGTATCTCCGAAAATCGGTTAAGATACTCAACACCAAACCAAAGTGTTACTTGATCGATTATCGAAGCCCACAACGCTAGTGGAAATCAATACTAACATGATCCATTGTCATATCAATGCAACATTGTAACACCCGGCCATCACGGTGTGCCCAATTGATGCAATTGATCGCACAACTCTAAAATTGACTCGATACTTTTGCTTAAATTTTAATTGGTGAGATTATTATTACTTTGTTTTCATTTACTCATGCATAATAGCATATAATCGCTTAGTGATGCAACATGAAAATAAAACAAGTAACGACATTCAAGAGATATACGATATGGTCCCTAGAACTCATTAAGCAAGTATTTATCAAATACTAAATATAAGTCCTAATTCTTGTATCTTCAGATTTCCGGATCCAACCGAAGTCCAATTAAGTACTCACTCATCGTGAAATGATCTTCAATATCTTCACTTGTTACAATATTTATATACTAACCCATCTTAGACAGCTTGCAAGCTTGTGGGTAAAGAAATAAATAAATAAATACAAGAAAATACTAATTTTGGCTGTCATTTATTAACATTACTGCCGCTAGACCGAAAAATCAATAAATGGGTCATATCTATAGGCCTCCATTCCAATCACCATTACAAAATATAGGCACTTTATTAAATCATATAAATGAACTTAATAAATATTTTTCTTAAAATGGAATTGAAAAATGCATGTTTGTAATTATCAAATTAATTTAATCCATGTACTACACATATTAAAAAAATTAATTAATATAAACTCAATATCATACACACATGTCAATTAATAATTATTACCAATAATTATTAACCATATACATATATTAGAAAATATTTATCACAAATATGTTCTTAAAAATATATTAAGTAGTGAAGTTGTTACCATAATTTATATCACGCTTAAAATAAATTTAAAAAAGATATAATATAAAGGAAATTAATTAATTATCATCACATAATTAATTACAATCAATTAGGTGATTAAAATGACAAATAATCAATAAAAAACCGAATATAATCTAGTCCCATAATTTTAGAAAAACCAAAATAAGGAATAAATTCGGAATTGTTTTCAAAATTAGGGCACACGCTATAATGGGCTCGACGCATCGACATGACGGTCACCGTCAACACACGCTGCACCGCCTGCAGGGCTCGTCCGGGCCGTTATTTTGTACAAATCGCCCGATCCGAGCATCGACGCGCCTCGCAGGGTCGCTCTAAGTCGGTCGGCCGATTTGGCGGTAATAATAACATATTTTAACTCGGTTTCTAGATTTAATCAATCTTCGCTTGTAAAATCGTTTTGGAGGCTTTAAAGTTTTTCAAAATTTATGAAATTAGAAACATTAAACATCATAATTTTCTTGAACAAATCCTTAATCGTCGCTCATAACAATAAAAGTTTTCATTTTAATTATTACTAAAAAGTCAAGAAATCTCAAAATTGTTTTTGAGGCACTTAGAAAATCCAAAAATTATGAAATTTAATGGAGATCTTCTATATACTATCTAAGTTCCAGAAAATTAGTTTTGTAATTTAAAAAAATTTTATAAGCCCCAAACACGTTTTACAAAACTATTTTGAAACAAAACCACTAAATCATCCTTTAATTTATGAAAACAAAATCTATGTTACCAAAAATATGATAATACATCATCATAAACTTGTAACACATGTGTAAATCAATAATCAAGAACATGGTGGTTTATTCTCATCATATATATTTATCAAGTAAATATATGAACAAGAATTAATCAAATAAAAATCGATAAAAAACAAAACAAGTATAAAAATAAATAATATAAAGCAACTCCTTTAATCTGGCTCATGATGCCACTGATGGAAAATACTATGGATATATGAGTATAAGTACAAATCCATAATTCTAGGGATCTTAAAGTGCATACTACATTATTAAACAAAAACATATATTTACAATATATGAATAAAACAGAGAGGTTGAATCACAACGTGAATTCACAAAGTGAATTTGACTTCCCTTCAGCTCCTTGTTACAATATCAATCATATGACTCTAATTGGTCCACACACCAGAGAAAGTTGAATCAAGAACCGATTTATGCTAAGAAACAAGTGCCGAATAAAAACTAAAAAACCCCAAAAATTCTGGGAGAATTTCGCCGGGGGGCGAAGCATTAGAGTTTTTGATGAAAATTATTTCTAATTGTTATGTCATGAAAAATCCCTAAAGTTTATGCTTATATAGGGCTAGTTAAACAAGTTCGATAAGCAACCTGCTAAGTATTAGTCGACTGCTAACTCTATTAGCGTTCGTTAAGACACCAATGAGTTGTTAATGAGTTGAACTATTTAATTAGCTTAATTAAATAGTAATGAGTCAATATCAATAATCTTCTGCTATTGGATAAATACTAAATTACTCTCGAACCAATTAAATAACTATTTAATTGATTCTATTTGTTCAATCGATATTCTACATGTAAAATAATCCCTTGTAATCAGAAACACATTTCTCAATTATACGCTTCTCTTTAATTTTATACATGAAATATAACTCAACGTCACCGTATGTGTGTGACCTTCTAGGCTCGTATAAGAGTAAGTTGTACACAATAATAATTGACCAATTACTATTATTATAACGATTAATGAGTAAAGATCTAGCACCGCTCATAACCCCTTAAATTATCATGAGAACCCACACTAGTAATATATAATTACCAAGTTGAACACTAAGTTCTCGATAATCACATTTAACTCCAACTGCAAATGAATCGATACACAATTGTCGCAACGCATACAAATGGAATCAATTCTCAAATGATTTCCAACAATAAGCTCATGTATATAAGATATGCAACATCGTATAAGAGGATTCTAAGTGCAGTTGTGGACTATTATTCATTGTGTGGCCCGGTTAATGTATATGCATATATTATTATATATATAAGTATGAATATATGTGATGATCAAGTTTGTGGTATTTGTATTCACTCATCTTAATAAATTGACTCTCTGGCTCTCTACACACATGGGCGTTTTATGCCTATAGGTTTTTAAGGGTCGATTGTCGAGGTCGCTGGCCAGTCGCATCGAGAGGTCATGATTGAAGATCAGAGGAGGCGACGCTGGCATAGAAGATCCTCAAATGCCTTTTTTCCTCTTGTTATGTTTCTAGCATTCAAACTTGTATATTGGAGAGGTCGTGGTAATATGTTGTATTGCGAAGATTACGTGTGTATCAGATGGTTGTATTATTCAAAGTCGATGTAAGTTTCTTGGTGATAATGCCTGTGTGATGTATTGTTAGTTTACCACTTATGGACAAAAGTGTATTATTATTACTAATGTCAAATGAAGTCTTTGGAAGTTGTCATCCATCGACGTGACTCCTCGTGTACAAAGCTGTTGATGACCTTAACTCGTACTTAATTCAAGGGTCGTTACATATTCCGTGATGCATCCCAAGAAATATTAAGTTTATCACGTAAAGCTTACAAAGAATAAAGTTTTAGAGAGGTTTAGAATGGAAAATGACTCCTTTTAAGAATTGTTCCAATTCTAGTGACAAGTTTAGTTTGTTTCAATGTCCTAAAAAATGATTTGGAACGAAGAAATGAAACATATTCCCTATGTATCAAGGCTGAGTTCCGATGTATGCCTGCATATACTGCCCGTATATCAACTTTGTTGTTGGTATGCTTGGTCGATATCAAAGTATGGTAGACCTTTAGTATGGTAGACCTTATGAATTATGGATGGCTTTAGTACGGTAGACCTTGGGGTTTACTTGTCGCATTATATAAAAGACATATTTATTTATACGCCTAACACCATCTAAAAGGCAAAATAAAAGACTAAGAGGAGAGAAGACAAAAAGCGAACTATATAGTGATGCATGTACATGTCTAATACCATCTAAAGAGCAAAAATAAAAAGACTAAGAGAGAAGAGAAAATGAGTAGTAGCCTTGGATCATCTTCCTCAAACTTCTATTATGGATTAAGGTATGTTATTATTAAAGCTTCTTATATACTAGAGTGTAAAGATTCTAAAATGATAGGAATTATGCTTACATTTCCTTATTCCTTCATTTTTAAAATGATAAAATTATGCTTACATTTCATTCCTTCATTTCCTTCTTTATTCAAATAGAAATCTATTTAAGCCTCAATTTCCTCATCTCTGTCTTAATTTCAAACTACATATTTCTGTCTCAAACTGACAAACGCTAGCAGTCTAGCACAGTAGCACCCTCAAGATTATTCAAACTCCTTTAAAGCTTCTAAAACAAGCAATTACAGCTCTTATAACCCATTACCCCCCCTGCCAAATATTTTCAGCCGTACTGTCTTACTCAATTAGAGTGATTGATTGTTAACAGGTGAGATGTTTACATGTGCAAATCAAAAGTTCTAGTACTTCATATATTAGTCTTGCTAAAATACATTGGCATCTATATGGCTACATTTCTCAAATATTTTGTTTTGATTTGATGTTTGTCTGTCTGCTGGATTTAGACAGCTGAAACCATATTCATAGTCCATAACGTACTCAATACCATGAATACACATTTTTTTTCATTTTTTATAAATAATTCATATCATTTAATAAAAAGATTACTATTCGTGAAATTTTTAAGGCTATTACATGATACTCGAATTTCAAAGTGCTAATGACAATATCTTTGTAACTTTAAAAATCTTTCTTGTAAGACAGCCTCCATGTAACCAACAACCTTGTAGTTTCCAAGATCTTTCTTATAAGACACATCCCCTTTCTCCAATTTTCTTGATTTTATGATAATTTCTATACCAAACTTGAAAGAATAATCCACGCCGAGAATATGTGGATGGTGTGAAAATTAAGCTCTTTGAGCAGTGAGGAGAGTGGTACATAGCATCAGGACCAAAGGGAGTTGTTTTGCAGACAATATCAGCAATAGCTCAAGCTAAGGAACCCCGAGCCATGTCCAAGCACGCATCAAAAAAGTATCACCCGACAGAGATATGTCGATAGAGGTGGATGTCAAAGTATGTAAAGTAGAAACAAAACCACTTGGCCGACTCCCTTTACTAAACCACTGTCGCAAAGCATGACGAAAGCATGCGCCGAACATAGGTCTTAGATGATGTCAGAGCGCAAGTAGGTTGCTGGGGAGTCAAGAGGTATCTATTGGTGGTTATGTGAACAAATATTTAAATATTATTGCTTGGTATTTTAATATATATTTGTCGCTATGTTCATATGTTTGTACCCCATATATAATATACATATGTAGTGTATCTCGATGAGTGAAAGCAAAAATCCTTTGTGTTACTTCTTATGTTTTCTGTAGATACATGAACCGTTAATTACACCTCTCTTCAAGCCTAGAAACATAGGATAGCCAAAGGCCTGTCAAGTACGATAGTCGTGGCGACAAGCATCATACGACTAACATGGTGTTTTGATTAGTGATCAAGATTGATCACGTTAGCCCGCAGGTGATCTGTGATCAATACCGTGAGGTTGCCTGTCCGTGACTAGTGAGCCGGGTATGACCGAAACGAATCGCTAGAAGATATGTGTTTGTTTGTGTCCTATGATATTTGTTTGTAATTTTAGGTCTTCGGCCACCTCCTGTGACTGGCGATATATGACTATCTCGTGTTATACAAGCTCGCATTTCTTGGACTATGACCAAACGCCTACTTTGGGCGGGATTATAACGGCATATGTCGGGTCACACAAAGGAGTGTAGCGATAGATGTCGATATATTGGGAGGGATTTGTCCGCCCTTGATATACAAGGAAATCTCGTGCCTCTCTACACAAATACCGATTGGTTTATGGGACGCCTATCAATGCTTATTCGCCCATACCGAGTAAAGAAAAGTTGTAGGTGTTTCATGACACACTTCTTATGGTTAGCCTACTTACTCGGTATCGCGTGGATAAAGAAATCAGAAGATAATCGCCCAAGGGCAAGTGGGGAGTGTTTGAAATCAATGAGAATTGATTCCATTTATTATGTCCGCTATGCATAATTTTGTATCAATTCATTTACCAGTTAAGTTAAATGTGATCAAAACTTAGTGTTCAACTTAGTAATTGTATAATAATAGTGTGGGTTCTCATGATAACTTAAGGGGTTGGTGAGCGATTGCTAGATCTTACTTATTAATCGTTATAATAATAGTACTGGTCAATTATTATTATTATACAACTTACAATTATCTCGAGCCCAGAAGGTCACACACATACAAAGGATTTGTTGAGTTATATTTCATGTATGGAAATTAAAGAGAATCAGAGTAATCGGTGAAATGTATTTCTCACTATGCGGTCTTTAAGCATTTTATGTAGAATATCGATTGAACAAATGTAATCACCAAATAGTTATTTAATTGGTTCGAGTAATTTTAGTATTTATTATCAACTTGAAAGATTATTGATATTGACTCATTACTATTTAAATTAAGCTACTAAATAGTTCAACTTCATTAGCAACTCATTAGTATCTTAACTTAACTAATAGAGTTAGAGTCCAGCCTAATACTTAACGTTGCTTATTTATTTTAACTCAGCCTATATAAGCAAACTTTTAGGGTTTTTATGACATAAGTTTTAGAAAGCTTTTCATCAAAAAAAACCTAAAGAAGCCATTTTTTGGCCGAAAATTTCCCAAGAATTTTGGAGTTTTGTTTTGTTCATCCTTGTTTACTAGCATAAATCGTTCTTGATTCAACCCTCCTGTGGACCAACTAGAGATATCATACGATTGATATTACAATAAGTGAGCTGAGGGAAACACAAATTAATGCTTGTGAATTTGAAGTCATGAATTTTAAGTGAATTTACTCCAGACTGTATACTCTATTCATATATTATGATTATATTTATTTATTTAATAATCTAGTAAGCACTTTAAGATCCCCGAATTATGGATTTGTATTTATACTCATATATCCATAGTATTTTCCACCACCATGATCGATCTTTGATGGGGAGGCCAACACGAGGATGTTGAATGCCAAGCACATTCAAAATTTCTCATTGCCCTATCAAACATTTCATAAACCATACTACCAATGCCTAGTGCCGCACTACGACTATTTTACAACCCATATGGAGGTCTTCATAGGCATGATTAGAGAGAAAATTAAGAAGGTGTAGTGAATAAGGATGGATTTTTTGGGGGATGGTGATTTTTCAGAGTTAAAAAGAACTTGATTAAAATCGCCACAAATGAGGGTGGGAGATTGGAAAAGGGTTTAAGGTGGTTTGAAATAAATTCCATGTTTTTTGCCTATGTTGCAATTGAGGATGACCATATATACAAGCAAGATACCAAGGTGAGTTAAGCTATGTGGTTATTTCAAAGAGAAGAAGGTGCTTAGAGAGGAGGAAAGTCTTGAATTTTATATTAGAGGAGAAACCAATTCAAAGACCCCCACTATGACTCGAAGCATCAAAACCAAAAGAGAAAGGAAAAGAAGATTTGTTGTAAGGTAGCGTGATTTTACAGAGCAAATGGTTTCACTAAGGAAGCAAATGTCGTTTAAATTATGCGGATCGAAGACGCGCAGGTCGATTTTGTAGAGGTCAAATTAAGACCCTACAAAGATAGGATTTTCATAATATCAGTTGGGGTTGTTTAGGAACAACCACCCAAATCCTTTTTGGAGAGAAGATAAAATTGGACATGCAATTATGAATATATAGAGAAAAATCCTTAATAATGGTAAACTTAAGGGTAAGTTTCTTATTTGTATTAGCGGATGAGCCTGAGAGAATAGAATTTTGGACCATAGTTGGTCTACTTCTTGGATTAAATAAGGTCCATGTGATCTGATCCACTATACTGGTCATCCTTCAGTGAATATGGGATACTCATAATACTACCATGATCGACTTCTTGTTCGACCAAATTATGATTTGAAGAATTCAGACTCGTAGCATATGTCCGCTAATCCAATAAGCTCAGACTCGCATCCGAAAGAAATTCTCTATCATCTTCAACGCACCTAACTTTCTTTCCCCGAATCCTCCCCTTTTAATCCCCTATCCCTTACATTCTAACGAATCTAATTTATTTTCGTCAGAAGTTTCCTCGGTTTTGAGCTAGAAACCTTCCACCGAGTCAATAATCGCATTGTCATCGGGTATTACTAGCGTATTACTTAAATGGACGCCTTAGAAAGCATTTGTAATGTTGTCCCTAAAACATTTATTATCACTATAATAAGGAAGGATGAATTAAAACATGTTAAAATGACACGCGATCCAATATACACACACCCAAATGTTTTTTAATACTCGAAACGACTATTTTACTCAACACAATTTCGTAACTACTACACTAAGAATAGGGGGCAAAATAGTCATTTCACCCCAAACAATTACTATCTCCTTATTGTAGGCTGGCCCACCATAAAAATTTTAAAGAATCAATCCACCGCGCCGTTTTTATTCACTTCATGCCCAAACCCAAAAAACCATTTTTATCTTTCTCTCTCTCACAAATCATACCACAGTTTCATACTCCTCCTGCTTCTCTAGTATTTGTTCAAAAGATTCATAATTATTCATCTTAAATTATTTTGCAAGGAGTAAATTATATCTGCAACAATTCAAGCAACCAAGTGTTCAGAAATCTCTGTTTCAGCTTCCAATGTGTATGTGTACTACAATGCCCAACTCTTCATTCTTTAATTATTTTATAATATTAATATTAATACAAGTATTTTCTAATATTAATATTAACATCAGCTTCCCTTGGTGAACTTCAGCAATGTGAATGCTTTTCTTATCATTCGTATTTATTTTCATTTAATAGGGTGTAAAATAAGGAATTTGAAATATCACTAAACTTAAAAGATCCTCCAAAAAATGATAAAGGTAGTCAATAGGGAATATTTTGAGGTTAATTTTAAGGAGACTACTATAAGTGCAGACAAGTGCTTTGGATGTTTATTTTGAATTTATTGTGGAGGTAGAAGGTGGAGTTGTCACTTTTGTTGGTAGTGTGATTGATTTGATTTGTTGGTTGTCGAACTGAGGCGGCGGGTGGCTTTGATTTTATGCCTGTGAGGAGAGAATTTTTGCTAGAGAGAATTCTTTAGGATTCTGTATCAAAGTTTTTCAAAAGTATACATTATCATTCCCAAGCAATACCATAGTACAAGAATTAACTATAGGCTAATGCCAGCTTAATTGTCTGAACTATCGCGGTAATTTTTATCAAGTTTTAGATTTCCTCTTAAGCTGCCTCTATACAATTATTTTGTATTGTCTGTCCCAGTGCCCCTCACTGCCCCTATATATATAAGTGCTTCTTATTTTCACTTAACCAATTTATTGGAGGTGTTTTTTTAAATTTGAAATTGAGATGAAATTGAAAATAACTTTATACAAATTTTTCAACATTTTTAGAATCTATGAAGTAATAACAAATGAAAAATTTGTCTCAATAAGCACTAATTCATAAATTTCTATATAAAATAACATGATTTCATACCCATAATAATATAGTCAATTATTCATATCAATATCGTAATTAAATTCTCAATATGTCAAAACAAGCAAACAATATTTAGACACCACCTTGACATTCTCGTTATTCTCTCCTTTTGGCCGAAAAGATGAAGTTTCTTGATGATAGAGCCACATTAAAGAGCTAAGATAAATGCAACTACCAACCCCGAAATGTTATACATACATCCAAATAGTAAGTCTAATATACACACATTAAAAACAAAGAAAAATGTAATTTGAAATTACTGTTTTGCCTTTTAGTTTATAGTAATCTAACAAGCTCAATTTTATAACATAACAAGCGAATTTATAATGTGCTACTAAGACAACAAGCGAGTTCTATGTATGCTTCTAAGACAACAAACGAATTTGTTAAGTGTTAGTTAAGCGAATTCCTTTTATGCTTGTAAGACAACAAGCTACTTATCTTCATGTTTATAAGCAACTAAAATAATATCTCTTATAAAAATGAATTAAATAATTAATCAAATTTAAAGAAAATACAAATTAATTACATAAGAATGAATCCTTGCAAATTACCACATGTTAATGAATTAAATAATTAATTAATATATAAAATAAATCAAATAATTAATTATATAAGAATGAATTAAATAATTAATTACATAAAAATAAATTAAATAATTAATTACATAAAAATGAATTAAATAATTAATTACATAAAAATGAATTAAATAATTAATTACATAAAATGAATTAAATAATTAATTACATAAAAATAAATTAAATAATTAATTATATAAGTATGCATTAAATTATTAATTACATAAAAATAAAATAAATAATTAATCATATAAGAATGAATTAAATAATTAATTACATAAGAATAAATTAAATAATTAATTACATAAGAATGAATTAAATAATGATAAAAATGGCTAAAACGCGTTGCTCCGGCGTGCAGCTTGATATCTCTGGCGACGGCGTGGTTCATCTGCCCGGTAATGTGCGTTGAATAAGTTGATTCTATCTCTATCGAATTCTAAACCTCGAAGCCAAGAGATTCGCCCATTTTTCCAATACAATGATATCTAGATGATCAATGTTGATCATGTGTAGCTACAATTAAAATTTGACAAATTAGTATACAATATGTAAACGAAGTGATTCATAATTTGAGAGAGATATGATCTTACCAATATAAAATGATTCCTCCATCAACATTCCCTAAAACCAAGTGCTCTGTTGGCGGTCCCTTTGATCCAAGATAGTTGGAAGACAGGTTGTTCCTGCAACGTTAGTAAATGCCTCAAATACGACATTGTATGTGGTAGCCACGACGTGTCCACATTCTGGCCACGACATTGTACCGGTCGACATTTCGCCACCTCGCCATAACCTCAAGGAAACTCTATGTCCGGTCTCTTGTCAATACTGTATGTCACTAAGTGAAATGCTAATCCTCGATTGATGTAATATTGTAGTACATGGGCAACAAGGCACTCATGTGTTCGTCGAATGTAACAAATCCACAACTTTGGCAATTCTTGGACCCTCTCATACATTTCTTCCAATTTCCATTTATTAGATGAAAAGCTTTCATTGATATTTTTCTGACCAGGTTCCGAAAAGGTTAGTGTGCAATATTGTTTTCTCCGGACCTTAGTTCCACTCATATACCGACACACTTTTTATGTCAAGAATTTGACCTTCATGACTTTTATGAAGTGTAGTGAAAGATGGTGTCGAACGGATAGTTTCGCTCTTTTCGTGTTCCACTCGAATTCTACGATGTACCCCTCTCTCGACCTCAAATTTAATCACATGTCATCAACTATATTGTCATCTTAAATAGATTATCATAAAAATGATATTTTATATTGAATAATATACATGTTGGTTGTATAATGGCCGAAGTGGAAGTACCAGTCGACGTGACAACTGAGGATATTCTGGCTGTAAGGGATGATCCATGTAGTTTCGCAATAATCAATCAATCCATGCCAACCTCGGTACTCAAATGTTACATGTTCCCATCTTGCCTCCCATTCCTTCTCATTAGCTGCCGATATGGCCCAGTTCCAGCGTTGTTTGAATCCCTCTACAACATCCTGCAGGCCCCGGCCGAGACAATGTTTTTGTAGAACACATTGCCCAACGTGTCGTAGGCATGACATGGTGTTTGGATCTAGGAACACTTCTTTCGCTACAATATCAAAGTCCGATCCTCGACTGCGGACAAGCACGTGTGGCCCTTCGTTATCAACAATGCCCGAGCCCACGCTAAAATGCGATGCAGGCCTCTCTCTCTCTCATGCTCTCGAGAAAAACGTGAACATAACTTGAAGTGTTTTGTTTGTACTCACGCCCGACAACCCCAGCAGTGCCATGCCATACATGTTGGTGTTATAGGTGCAATCGAGCATTATTACTGAGGATACAAGGCTGAGTACGACACGGGAGGTCAGTTTAATCATCACTACATCTCCGGTGTCGACAAACCCGACACATTAAAGTCAAACAAGTATTTATTCCTTCTTGCAAAAGAAAGCAAAATTGTGCAATGACGTCTCCGTTTTCTTCTTTTTCTTTACGTATCTTCGCCACCGCATTGGCACCCCTGAAAGCGAGTTAGTAACATTGGCCTGGCCTCTCTTTAACGAACTAAAAATACCTGTATGGTTTGCATGTGTATTTTATTCTTTATATACGACATGCCTCGTGATTGTCTTTTGTAATCACCACCATATTCAACATCATTACAAATTTTCTTTTAAATACCTCCATATTCAACATCATTTTCTAAACACAACAATTTTTATTATCACTTTGTTATTCAACCCAAATTTTCATAGTCGAAGCTTTAAAATTATGAACAATAACGGAACATCATCACGCTTACCAGTTTTGGTATTGGTACAAGGATGGTAAATATTATTCCGTTTTGTCAATTTCTTCATATTTACTATTTTTCTAACGACTAATTGATACAATACTTATCCAAGTGCTCGGCAAATGCCGATGTAATGTCCATCTGCTTGAAAGAAATACATGCCAACTGGACGCACTGGTGTATGGTTCCTAACCTTTGTCGAGATAAGATGAGGAATATCTTTGCCGTAGTTAACAAATTTTTTATCAAGTTTCTAAATCATTACAGCGCATTACATAAATCTAATATCTATCAGAATGTAGTCTCTGTCAATTTGTTGGCGATCTCCTGTGATTTCAAAGAAGTTAAGCCAAGACAAGTAAATCCAAGAATGTGACTACAAGTTCTAAAACCAGAATGATCCACTACCGTGATTTCACCTGCTCGACCTGGCTGAATAAACGGCTGTAAGCTCGACTAGAAACAAACGAGACATCAAAACCACTACTGTCAAATTGTGGAAGTAGTCCCAACAAATTTCACAATGTAATAAGTATTTGTACTTTGATTCAATATCAATAAAGACCACATTTTCTAAATATTTTCGTGTACTCGATCTTTTTTTTTTTTTTTCTTTTTTTCATGTTTTGGATAACAACCAGCAATTTACTTTTTAATGTTTGTAAGCACAAAGCGAGCTCTTTCCATGTTTGTCGTAGCAGCGAACAAGTTTTATAATTGTTTACAAGCAGTTTCATTTATCCCTTTGTTTTGCTTGCTTGTGGCGAATTTGTTTGTTACTCTACTAACATGAGCATAATTCGCTTGTTTCTTATCAAACATGTTTGGAATTCGCTTGTTTCTTAACAAACATGAGGCGCAGGTTTGTTGGAGGTGCTTTCAAGAATTTTCCTTTCATTTTCTCGCTTTAGTGCGTGTATAATGCCTTGAGCCAAATAGTGTTAGTTTAGGGTGAAATGACTATTTTGCCCCCCCTTATTTTTTGCAAGTGTAGTAAGCAGGAAATTATATTTAGGAAAATTATCATTTGAGTAAAAAATATTTTAAAAGCGTAAAGTTTCAGAAAATTCCCACCTTATTTTTTACTGTTTTAGCAATACGTAACTGAACGAAGTACGAT